>WNGS01048601.1:0-24873 GCA_020271785.1 Procambarus virginalis | reverse complement strand
AGGCTTGGTCACGAGGCAGCGTGGTGAGGCACATGGCAGTTGCTGGGAATTCTTATCGACAAGAATTACGTTGATACCCAGTTAACAAGTGAAATTTACTTGCCTATGTGTTCTCTAGTGCCTCGTCAGTTAATAACGCGTCAACATTAGAACCAGGACTTGTAATTAAGTGTGCACAGCAGTGAACATTGAGACTGGCAGACGCGAATTTCGGCAGACCTCAGTACTCTGTTACGCTCACATAAGTATTTTCCTAGTTTTGGTGCATCAAAGTAGGTAGTACATTTGTGAGTAGTTTGTCGTCAGGAAGAATGAACATCAAAAATAACATGTTAGTAATGTTTATCACTCATCTCAGTTTCATGAATATCTGAACATAATTTGTAGCCTAGTCAATTGCTACTTTATATTCCTTTGATTACAGCGTGTATTTGAGGTGCCAGCAAGATTCTCATCAATCGTGTTATTTACCTCGGGTTCTTTCTCTATGGGGATTCCGTCACCACGAGGACGAATGATGAACTGGCGTTAGAAATCGTCTTACAGCTAAGACACATTTTTCGAACAATTTTATTCAATTTGATTATTGATTCTATATAATTCATACAATTTTCTATTGAATAATTATTGCCAGATTTGGTAATTAATGTTATGCTCTAACTGTGCTCAATATTTATGCTCAGTGATTAATGATGATTAATGATCATAATGATTATAATTTGATTACCATATATTTGAATATATTGTAGTTAGATTTACCATGTTATTAATGCCACAATGAACTAGTGACGAACCACACTGGTTCCTAGATATATATGAACTTCTAGAAATAACCCCCCAATGTTGATATTTGAGGCTTTGGCTTTAATTAATAATTACAGTCTTCATTTATTTCAAGTGATTATTCATTAAATGAGTTTCCATAGACACTGGTTCACTAGTGTCATTCAAATGATCACTTTTATTTGTTTTCCCTCTTTTGTCAAAAGTGGGTGGTCCTTCGAGTTATTTCAATACAATAATTAAATAATTTAATTTCTGAGTTCAAGCCCCAGATACCCAACACATGACGACATACAACACCTGCGTCAGTAACACTTGACGACATACAACACCTGCGTCAGTAACACCTGACGGTATACAACACCTGCGTCAGTAACACCTGACGACATACAACACCTGCGTCAGTAACACCTGACGGTATACAACACCTGCGTCAGTAACACATGACGGAATACAACACCTGCGTCAGTAACACATGACGACAGACAACACCTGCGTCAGTAACACCTGACGGTATACAACACCTGCGTCAGTAACACCTGACGACATACAACACCTGCGTCAGTAACACATGACGACATACAACACCTGCGTCAGTAACACCTGACGGTATACAACACCTGCGTCAGTAACACACGACGACAGACAACACCTGCGTCAGTAACACATGACGACAGACAACACCTGCGTCAGTAACACATGACGACATACAACACCTGCGTCAGTAACACCTGACGACATACAACACCTGCGTCAGTAACACCTGACGACATACAACACCTGCGTCAGTAACACATGACGACATACAACACCCGCGTCAGTAACACCTGACGGCATACAACACCCGCGTCAGTAACACATGACGGTATACAACACCTGCGTCAGTAACACATGACGGTATACAACACCTGTGTCAGTAACACCTGACGGTATACAACACCTGCGTCAGTAACACATGACGACATACAACACCCGCGTCAGTAACACCTGACGGTATACAACACCCGCGTCAGTAACACCTGACGGTATACAACACCCGCGACAGTAACACCTGACGGTATACAACACCTGTGTCAGTAACACCTGACGGTATACAACACCCGCGTCAGTAACACCTGACGACATACAACACCTGCGTCAGTAACACCTGACGACATACAACACCTGCGTCAGTAACACCTGACGACATACAACACCTGCGTCAGTAACACCTGACGGTATACAACACCTGCGTCAGTAACACCTGATAACATACAACACCCGCGTCAGTAACACCTGACGACATACAACACCTGCGTCAGTAACACCTGACGGTATACAACACCTGCAACAGTAACACCTGACGGTATACAACACCTGCGTCAGTAACACCTGACGGTATACAACACCCGCGTCAGTAACACCTGACGACATACAACACCTGCGTCAGTAACACCTGACGACATACAACACCTGCGTCAGTAACACCTGACGACATACAACACCTGCGTCAGTAACACCTGACGGTATACAACACCCGCGTCAGTAACACATGACGGAATACAACACCTGCGTCAGTAACACATGACGACAGACAACACCTGCGTCAGTAACACCTGACGGTATACAACACCTGCGTCAGTAACACCTGACGACATACAACACCTGCGTCAGTAACACATGACGACATACAACACCTGCGTCAGTAACACCTGACGGTATACAACACCTGCGTCAGTAACACCTGACGACATACAACACCTGCGTCAGTAACACATGACGACATACAACACCCGCGTCAGTAACACCTGACGGTATACAACACCGCGTCAGTAACACATGACGGTATACAACACCTGCGTCAGTAACACATGACGGTATACAACACCTGTGTCAGTAACACCTGACGGTATACAACACCTGCGTCAGTAACACATGACGACATACAACACCCGCGTCAGTAACACCTGACAGTATACAACACCCGCGTCAGTAACACCTGACGGTATACAACACCCGCGACAGTAACACCTGACGGTATACAACACCTGTGTCAGTAACACCTGACGGTATACAACACCCGCGTCAGTAACACCTGACGACATACAACACCTGCGTCAGTAACACCTGACGACATACAACACCTGCGTCAGTAACACCTGACGACATACAACACCTGCGTCAGTAACACCTGACGGTATACAACACCTGCGTCAGTAACACCTGATAACATACAACACCCGCGTCAGTAACACCTGACGACATACAACACCTGCGTCAGTAACACCTGACGGTATACAACACCTGCAACAGTAACACCTGACGGTATACAACACCTGCGTCAGTAACACCTGACGGTATACAACACCCGCGTCAGTAACACCTGACGACATACAACACCTGCGTCAGTAACACCTGACGACATACAACACCTGCGTCAGTAACACCTGACGACATACAACACCTGCGTCAGTAACACCTGACGGTATACAACACCCGCGTCAGTAACACATGACGGAATACAACACCTGCGTCAGTAACACATGACGACAGACAACACCTGCGTCAGTAACACCTGACGGTATACAACACCTGCGTCAGTAACACCTGACGACATACAACACCTGCGTCAGTAACACATGACGACATACAACACCTGCGTCAGTAACACCTGACGGTATACAACACCTGCGTCAGTAACACATGACGACATACAACACCTGCGTCAGTAACACCTGACGGTATACAACACCTGCGTCAGTAACACATGACGACAGACAACACCTGCGTCAGTAACACCTGACGACATACAACACCTGCGTCAGTAACACCTGACGGTATACAACACCTGCGTCAGTAACACCTGACGGTATACAACACCTGCGTCAGTAACACCTGACGACATACAATACCTGCGTCAGTAACACCTGACGACATACAACACCTGCGTCAGTAACACCTGACGACATACAACACCTGCGTCAGTAACACATGATGACATACAACACCTGCGTCAGTAACACATGACGGTATACAACACCTGCGTCAGTAACACCTGACGACATACAACACCTGCGTCAGTAACACATGACG
Organism: Procambarus virginalis; assembly: GCA_020271785.1. Lineage (NCBI taxonomy): Eukaryota > Metazoa > Arthropoda > Malacostraca > Decapoda > Cambaridae > Procambarus > Procambarus virginalis. Next base: position 21,018 of record WNGS01048601.1, on the reverse strand, counting down.
GTATACAACACCTGCGTCAGTAACACCTGACGACATACAACACCTGCGTCAGTAACACATGACGGTATACAACACCTGCGTCAGTAACACATGACGACATACAACACCTGCGTTAGTAACACATGACGACATACAACACCTGCGTCAGTAACACCTGACGGTATACAACACCTGCGTCAGTAACACATGACGACATACAACACCCGCGTCAGTAACACCTGACGGTATACAACACCTGCGTCAGTAACACCTGACGGTATACAACACCTGCGTCAGTAACACCTGACGGTATACAACACCTGCGTCAGTAACACCTGACGACATACAACACCTGCGTCAGTAACACCTGACGACATACAACACCTGCGTCAGTAACACCTGACGACATACAACACCTGCGTCAGTAACACCTGACGACATACAACACCTGCGTCAGTAACACCTGACGACATACAACACCTGCGTCAGTAACACCTGACGATATACAACACCTGCGTCAGTAACACATGACGGTATACAACACCTGCGTCAGTAACACATGACGACATACAACACCTGCGTCAGTAACACATGACGAATACAACACCTGCGTCAGTAACACATGACGGTATACAACACCTGCGTCAGTAACACATGACGACATACAACACCTGCGTCAGTAACACATGACGACATACAACACTTGCGTCAGTAACACCTGATGGTATACAACACCTGCGTCAGTAACACCTGACGACATACAACAAAGGCGTCAGTAACACCTGACGACATACAACACCTGCGTCAGTAACACATGACGACATACAACACCTGCGTCAGTAACACCTGACGACATACAACACCTGCGTCAGTAACACCTGACGATATACAACACCTGCGTCAGTAACACCTGACGACATACAACACCTGCGTCAGTAACACCTGACGATATACAACACCTGCGTCAGTAACACCTGACGACATACAACACCTGCGTCAGTAACACATGACGACATACAACACCTGCGTCAGTAACACATGACGGTATACAACACTGTGGTGTCTGTGTATAGCTGAGATAGTCTTGGTAGTAAGGTTGATGTAAAGTCATTCCTGGTTACTGACTTTAATACTTAAACTGATTACATGATAGAGTAGCTCCCAAGCTTGGCAGGCGTCCTGTGTGCTGTTTACCTTCTCTAGTGGCGTCCAGCCGCCGCACATAGAAAACGGATGGTACCATTTTCTGTGAACATGACATCCCTCCTTTTCTTTAAAAAGAATGAATACAGGATGTCTACCATGCTTGTAGCACAAAGCAAAGTTATTGACACAAAGTAAGTTATTAACATATCAAGAGATATTGCATACATTTAACATTAATTAAACACACAAAGAATTTAAACAATCTTTACCACAAAGGATTTCAATGTTAAAAATACATATGCAATGTTAAACAAACATGAAAGAAACTGTAATACAAAGTTACAAAATATTGAATGAGAGATCTGCATTATTCAAACAATATTAAATTTAGTCTAGCATAACAAGTAAATACTTTGCATTACATAGGAACACAATTAATCATCAAATCGTGTAGGGCGTTTAACATGACGTTTAGGACGAGAGTCCTTGAGTACAAGAATATCCCTCGGTGAATTGTTTATCGAGTTATAACTCATTTTTTCTTTTTCTTTTGCACGACTTTGCACTTCATCATTTTCTACACTATTTGGAATCACTTTGAAATAAGCCATATTACGTGTTATACTATGATCTCTATTACTCGCTGTTACCATAGTTCCTTTTACACTAATCACTTTATATGGTTTTGTATCATACGGCATATCTAGCTTTCCCTCTTTTTTCTTTTTAACGAGAACAGTATCTCCAACCTTTATGAATTGTTCCTTTGCACGTTGATCATGAGCAATTTTCATTTTGCCCTTGGCTAGTGCATCCTTCTGAGCGAGACGTTTATCCGTTACCTTGGCTGGCATGACAGGTAGTGCGATTCTCATAGGACGTCCAAATAAAAGTTCGCCAGGCGACTTGCCCAGTGTTCCATGCGGTGTTGCACGGTAGTTCCTGAGAAAAGCATACATAGCTTGTTTCCAGGATCGTCCTTCGGCATGAGCACAGCGTACAGCTTTCATGAGAGGTTGCATGAATCTCTCGACTTCTCCATTTGCTTGTGGATGTAGTGGCATCACACGGCGGTGTTTGAATCCAATATGCTCAGCAAAGTTGACAAAGTCTTGTCCATTAAATGGCGGTCCATTGTCCGTCTTGACAACTTCAGGAATGCCAAAGTTTGAAAAGATCTTGTCGAGCTTCGGGATGACAGCCTTTGCAGATGTGGAAGTGATGATTTCTACTTCTGGATAACGTGAGTGATCATCAATGACTACCATCAAGTACTCTCCAGTTGGTAGCGGTCCGCAGAAATCCATCGATACTTCCATCCATGGTGCAGCAGGTAGTGGTGAAGGTTGTAGAGGTGTTGGTCTTGAAGTATCCACTGCAGCTTGGCAAGGGACACAGGCATCATGCATGTCCTTAGCTTGACGATCAATGCCAGGAAACCACACCTTTTCTCGTAGCAGCTGTTTGGTCCTTACAAGACCTTGGTGTCCTTGATGTGCAAGCTTCAGAGCACGTTGCTGGAGAACAGCTGGAATGACGATACGAGTACCTCGCAGCACGGTGTCGCGTTGTTGCGTAACACTTAATTCTGTCTGGATGCGTTCAAGTGCTTTGAATGCATCTTGGTCAACTCCTGAGGGTGGGATGCGTGGAAACTTTTTCTTAGTCAATGCATCCACTGTTGCTTGCAGTGTTGGGTCCTCTAGGGTTGCAGTACGTATTTTATCAAGAGTGAGAGCCTTAGGGACTGCATCACAGGTTTCAGAGTGTACATATTCCTCGGCAACTTGCTGATGCTTGGTGATGGTGAAACTGTTGGCAGGATGCCGACTGATGTAATCAGCGGGATTGCCTGCACCCGGCTTGTATTTCACCGTAAAGTTGTATGGTTGCAGACGAAGAGCCCATCTCTCAATGCGAGCTGGTGGTTTGGACTTTGGATTATTGAAGATGGTCTCCAACGGTTTGTGGTCAGTGACTATCGTGGTGAAGGGTGCACCAAGCAGATACACATTGAAGTGTTCACAGCCCCATACAAGAGCAAGAGCTTCCTTCTCTGTCTGACTGTATCGTTGCTCAACATCTGTGAGAGAACGGCTGGCGTAGGCAATTACTACTCTTGAATCTGGTTGACCAGGTTTGTGTTGGGCTAAAACAGCACCTAAACCAACAGGACTAGCATCCACTGTTAACTCAGTGTCCATTGATGGATCAAAGTATGCAGCAGTTGCATTTTCTACTAGTGCATCTTTCACAGCATCAAATGCATTTTGCTCGACATCGCTCCAGTACCATGATGCATTTTTCTTCAGGAGCTCACGTAGAGGCTTCGTAATGGTAGCAAAATCTGGAATGAAGCGAGAACAGTAGTTTGCCATTCCCAGAAAACTATGTACTTCAGTGGATGTTGAAGGAGGTGCAGCATTCTTGATATCTGCAACTTTCTTTGGATCTGGAGACAGACCTTTGTCACTAAGTACATGTCCAAAGAATTCAATTTTATGTTGATTGAACTCACACTTTGCTCGGCTTAGCGTCAAATTCTTTTCTCGTAAGCGTTGCAATGTTGCACGAAGAGCTTTGTCGTGTTCAGCTTGGGTACGGCCATAAACAATGATGTCATCAGACATGTTGTCAGCATTAGGTATATCTTGCAATACCTGGCTGATGATGTGCTGGAATACTTCAGCAGCACTGTTAATACCAAAACTCAGGCGCTTGTACCTATACAGACCTCGATGTGTCGTAAACGTTGTGATGAATCGACTCTCATCATCAAGTTCAAGCTGATGATAGCCCTTGTTTAAATCTAACTTGCTGAATACAGTTGCACCATTCAAGCGGTAAATCATATCATCTACAGTGGGTGTAGGATGGCGTTCACGCATTATTGCCTTGTTGGGAACACGCATGTCTACACAAATGCGTATCTCATCTGGATTCTTCGGCTTTGGTGGAGTGACAATTGGGCTTACCCATGGTGTTGGGCCTGTTACCGGTTCAATGATATCTAGTTCTATCAGCCTATCCAGTTCGGCATCGACTTTCTTGCGAGTATGGAATGGTTGTCGGCGATGTGGTTGGGCAACTGGAATTACATCTGGGTTGATATGCAGATGTACCTTGCTATCAGTATAACAACCTATGGATTTAAACCGATCAGAAAATTCAGCAACAATAGCATCAACATTGTTTGCAGATTCCACTGCTACAGCATTAGAAAGCTGAAGTAGCCCCAATTTGGTTGAAGTCTTGTAACTGAGTAAAGACTCCTTTGCATTCCTAACAACATGGAATGTAGTAATGAGCATTGCATTCTTTGACTTAATCTCTGCAGTGAAAGTTCCAATCACTGGTAAGGCTACCTTTGAAGCATAGGCAGTGGCTTTGCCATTATAGTTTTCAAGCTTTGGGAATTGTTTTTTAAATTTTTCATAGTGGCACTCAGCAATGGTGTCAATGTTTGATCCAGTGTCAATAAGAATTTTGAGACAAATGCCAGCAATGTATACTATAGTCTCTGGGTTGTTTGGAAGATCATTCCATTTTGTGATTGATTGTACTCCATAAATATAATCACATTCACTGTCATCTGAGACTGGTTGTAATGAAATGTTGTCTTGTATATTATTAACATTCTTGATTTGAGGTGCAATATTGTGTTTGCCACCTCGACTCCTATGACTTGATCCTCGTACATTGCTTTTATTTATTGATTGTGGTTTCTTTAGTGCGGAACGACACATAGCACCAAAATGACCTAGTTTTCTACACTCATAGCACTTCTTACCTTGTGCAGGACAAACATTATCTTGGTGTGGGTAGTCTCCTCCACAATTGTAACATTTATTATTGACACCTCTGATGTGAGTCGTTGTGACTGCTTGAGTCTTGTTCCATGACTCCAGTTGTGATGTGGTTCTCGGCTCAATTTAATGTTAGGTTTGGCATGATATCTTCTACGATCATGGTGTACTCCCTGAACCTTACATACTTCATGACTGTTAGTAACAGTGGCAGAACCGTTGTTGGCACTGCACTCCATGACACGAGCATCACGTGCAGCATCTTCCATTCGACGAGCCATATCCAGTATCTTGTTAAGAGAACTTTCATCATCAACAAGTTCTAGAGCTCTTCGACGAAGACGTGTAGATGTGCATGTTTCAATTATTTGCTGTTTGATTTCTTTGTCAACATCAGCAAACTCACAATGGGTTGCTAAACCCTGCAGACGTGTATGGTATTGATCAACAGTTTCATTAGAGAGTTGTTTTGCTCTCCTGAAATGCATAATTTCCATAGCAGTATTTTGCCTTGGTTTGAAATGCTCAGTTAATTTGGCCTTGGCAGTGTCATAATCTTTGGCACCACCAGTGTCTTTCAGTGTATCAAAGATATCACAAACTCTATCACCTGCATAATGAAGCAGAAAGGCACGCTTTCTTTCAGCACTTTTGATGTCAGAAACTATCAACAAATTTTCAAACCTTTTAAGCCATTTGACCCACCTCTGTGACAGGTTTGTCTGGTCACAGTCAGGATCAAATGCAGGAAACTGAGGTATATTTGCCATTTTTACTGAATAAATTTAAACTTATCACTTAAAATGTTCCTCAGAATATATAACACTTACTGCACTGTATATGTTATTTAAGAATTCACTGTAATTACTTTAATTTTGCAAAGCACACAAGCATTTTAATGCAAAAGTTCACAACAGTGCACAACACAGCAGCAACTGACTTCTTACCTAGCCCTTGTGTACATGTGTTGTTCCTACTCACAGCAACACAGCAGTTGTTAGCAGTTGGTACAGCAGTTGTCAGCAGTTGGTACAGCAGTTGTCAGCAGTAGGCAGCAGTAGGCAGCAGTTGGTTCACAGCGTGAAGAATTTTGTAGCACGGAGCGTCGTTTCGTAACCAAAACATCAGGTTTTGTACACTGCATCAAAGCGTCGTTTCGTACACAGCGTCGGCAGATTCCTCTCACAGCAACACTCAGCACAGCTTGGGTAGCACACAGCATTGGCCAGCACACAGCAACGGCCAGCACACAGCAACGATCAGCACACAGCAACAGTCAGCACACAGCATGGGGTTGCATACAGCATCGGGTATGGTGCTCACAGACAGCTTCTCCTTCCTCCTCTGGGCGAGACAGCATGCTCCTTCCTTGTGTTTTGTTGAACAAAATACCTGCGTTCCCAGTTCATCTTCGTCGCCAGTGTGGTGTCTGTGTATAGCTGAGATAGTCTTGGTAGTAAGGTTGATGTAAAGTCATTCCTGGTTACTGACTTTAATACTTAAACTGATTACATGATAGAGTAGCTCCCAAGCTTGGCAGGCGTCCTGTGCGCTGTTTACCTTCTCTAGTGGCGTCCAGCCGCCGCACATAGAAAACGGATGGTACCATTTTCTGTGAACATGACAAACACCTGCGTCAGTAACACCTGACGACATACAACACCTGCGTCAGTAACACCTGACGACATACAACACCTGCGTCAGTAACACATGACGACATACAACACCTGCGTCAGTAACACCTGACGACATACAACACCTGCGTCAGTAACACATGACGGTATACAACACCTGCGTCAGTAACACCTGACGACATACAACACCTGTGTCAGTAACACATGACGGTATACAACACCTGCGCCAGTAACACCTGGCGACATACAACACCTGCGTCAGTAACACATGACGGTATACAACACCTGCGTCAGTAACACATGACGACATACAACACCTGCGTCAGTAACACATGACGACATACAACACTTGCGTCAGTAACACCTGACGGTATACAACACCTGCGTCAGTAACACCTGACGACATACAACAAAGGCGTCAGTAACACCTGACGACATACAACACCTGCGCCAGTAACACATGACGACATACAACACCTGCGTCAGTAACACCTGACGACATACAACACCTGCGTCAGTAACACCTGACGACATACAACACCTGCGTCAGTAACACCTGACGACATACAACACCTGCGTCAGTAACACCTGACGACATACAACAAAGGCGTCAGTAACACCTGACGACATACAACACCTGCGCCAGTAACACATGACGACATACAACACCTGCGTCAGTAACACCTGACGACATACAACACCTGCGTCAGTAACACCTGACGACATACAACACCTGCGTCAGTAACACATGACGACATACAACACCTGCGTCAGTAACACATGACGGTATACAACACCTGCGTCAGTAACACCTGACGACATACAACACCTGCGTCAGTAACACCTGACGGTATACAACACCTGCGTCAGTAACACCTGACGACATACAACACCTGCGTCAGTAACACCTGACGGTATACAACACCTGCGTCAGTAACACCTGACGGTATACAACACCTGCGTCAGTAACACCTGACGGTATACAACACCTGCGTCAGTAACACCTGACGACATACAACACCTGCGTCAGTAACACCTGACGACATACAACACCTGCGTCAGTAACACCTGACGACATACAACACCTGCGTCAGTAACACATGACGACATACAACACCTGCGTCAGTAATACCTGACGACATACAACACCTGCGTCAGTAACACATGACGGTATACAACACCTGCGTCAGTAACACCTGACGACATACAACACCTGCGTCAGTAACACATGACGGTATACAACACCTGCGTCAGTAACACCTGACGACATACAACACCTGCGTCAGTAAGGGTGTTGTATGAGTCAGGAGGGTGACAGCAGAGAGCAGGAGGGTGACAGCAGAGAGCAGGAGGGTGACAGCAGAGAGCAGGAGGGTGACAGCAGAGAGCAGGAGGGTGACAGCAGAGAGCAGGAGGGAGACAGCAGAGAGCAGGAGGGTGACAGCAGAGAGCAGGAGGGTGACAGCAGAGAGCAGGAGGGTGACAGCAGAGAGCAGGAGGGTGACAGCAGAGAGCAGGAGGGTGACAGCAGAGAGCAGGAGGGTGACATTAGAGAGCAGGAGGGAGACAGCAGAGAGCAGGAGGGTGACAGCAGAGAGCAGGAGGGTGACATTAGAGAGCAGGAGGGTGACAGCAGAGAGCAGGAGAGTGACATTAGAGAGCAGGAGGGTGACATTAGAGAGCAGGAGGGTGACAGCAGAGAGCAGGAGGGTGACATTAGAGAGCAGGAGGGTGACATTAGAGAGCAGGAGGGTGACAGCAGAGAGCAGGAGGGTGGCAGCAGAGAGCAGGAGGGTGACATTAGAGAGCAGGAGGGTGACAGCAGAGAGCAGGAGGGTGACATTAGAGAGCAGGAGGGTGACATTAGAGAGCAGGAGGGTGACATTAGAGAGCAGGAGGGTGACATTAGAGAGCAGGAGGGTGACAGCAGAGAGCAGGAGGGTGACATTAGAGAGCAGGAGGGTGACAGCAGAGAGCAGGAGGGTGACATTAGAGAGCAGGAGGGTGACATTAGAGAGCAGTAGGGTGACAGCAGAGAGCAGGAGGGTGACATTAGAGAGCAGGAGGGTGACAGCAGAGAGCAGGAGGGTGACATTAGAGAGCAGGAGGGTGACAGCAGAGAGCAGGAGGGTGACATTAGAGAACAGGAGGGTGACATTAGAGAGCAGGAGGGTGACATTAGAGAGCAGGAGGGTGACAGCAGAGAGCAGGAGAGTGACATTAGAGAGCAGGAGGGTGACATTAGAGAGCAGGAGGGTGACAGCAGAGAGCAGGAGGGTGACATTAGAGAGCAGGAGGGTGACATTAGAGAGCAGGAGGGTGACATTAGAGAGCAGGAGGGTGACATTAGAGAGCAGGAGGGTGACATTAGAGAGCAGGAGGGTGACATTAGAGAGCAGGAGGGTGACAGCAGAGAACAGGAGGGTGACAGCAGAGAGCAGGAGGGTGACAACAGAGAGCAGGAGGGTGACAACAGAGAGCAGGAGGGTGACAGCAGAGAGCAGGAGGGAGACAGCAGAGAGCAGGAGGGTGACATCAGAGAGCAGGAAGGTGACAGCAGAGAGCAGGAGGGTGACAGCAGAGAGCAGGAGGGTGACAACAGAGAGCAGGAGGGTGATAGCAGAGAGCAGGAGGGAGACAGCAAAGAGCAGGAGGGTGACATCAGAGAGCAGGAGGGTGACAGCAGAGAGCAGGAGGGTGACAGCAGAGAACAGGAGGGTGACAACAGAGAGCAGGAGGGTGACAGCAGAGAGCAGGAGGGTGACAGCAGAGAGCAGGAGGGTGACAACAGAGAGCAGGAGGGTGACAGCAGAGAGCAGGAGGGTGACAGCAGAGAGCAGGAGCGTGACAACAGAGAGCAGGAGGGTGATAGCAGAGAGCAGGAGGGAGACAGCAAAGAGCAGGAGGGTGACATCAGAGAGCAGGAGGGTGACAGCAGAGAGCAGGAGGGTGACAGCAGAGAACAGGAGGGTGACAACAGAGAGCAGGAGGGTGACAGCAGAGAGCAGGAGGGTGACAGCAGAGGGCCATCAGAGAGCAGGAGGGAGACAGCAGAGAGCCGTCAGAGAGCAGGAGGGAGACAGCAGAGAGCCATCAGAGAGCAGGAGGGAGACAGCAGAGAGTCATCAGAGAGCAGGAGGGAGACAGCAGAGAGCAGACAAGGGGGAAGGATAAGTGTCAAGAAGACGGCTCAGACGAGAGCTAAGATGGAAGAGTTACTGAAGTGGAAACCTGAGGATAAACTGAGACATTACTCAGCTTCTGAGAATGTCAGTACTCTGGTTGATACCTGGTTGATGGGGTTCTGGGAGTTCTTCTACTCCCCAAGCCCGGCCCGAGGCCAGGCTTGACTTGTGAGAGTTTGGTCCACCAGGCTGTTGCTTGGAGCGGCCCGCAGGCCCACATACCCACCACAGCCCGGTTGGTCCGGCACTCCTTGGAGGAATAAATCTAGTTTCCTCTTGAAGATGTCCACGGTTGTTCCGGCAATATTTCTTATGCTCGCTGGGAGGACGTTGAACAACCGCGGACCTCTGATGTTTATACAGTGTTCTCTGATTGTGCCTATGGCACCCCTGCTCTTCACTGGTTCTATTCTGCATTTTCTTCCATATCGTTCACTCCAGTACGTTGTTATTTTACTGTGTAGATTTGGTACTTGGCCCTCCAGTATCTTCCAGGTGTATATTATTTGATATCTCTCTCGTCTTCTTTCTAGTGAGTACATTTGGAGAGCTTTGAGACGATCCCAATAATTTAGGTGCTTTATCGCGTCTATGCGTGCCGTATATGTTCTCTGTATTCCCTCTATTTCAGCAATCTCTCCTGCTCTGAAGGGGGAAGTGAGTACTGAGCAGTACTCAAGACGGGACAACACAAGTGACTTGAAGAGTACAACCATTGTGATGGGATCCCTGGATTTGAAAGTTCTCGTAATCCATCCTATCATTTTTCTGGCTGTCGCAATATTTGCTTGGTTATGCTCCCTAAACGTTAGGTCGTCAGACATCATTATTCCCAAATCCTTTACATGCTGTTTTCCTACTATGGGTACATTTGATTGTGTTTTACCCTGTATTATGTTTAAGGTCCTCATTTTTACCGTACCTGAGTACCTGGAATTTATCACTGTTAAACATCATGTTATTTTCTGATGCCCAGTCGAAAACTTTATTAATATCAGCTTGAAGTTTTTCAATGTCTTCAGCCGAGGTAATTTTCATACTGATTTTTGTGTCATCTGCAAAGGATGATACGAAGCTGTGACTTGTATTTTTGTCTATATCTGATATGAGAATAAGGAAAAGCAGCGGTGCAAGGACTGTACCCTGAGGTACAGAGCTTTTAACTGCACTTGGACTAGATTTTATATGGTTGACCGTTACTCGCTGAGTCCTGTTTGACAGAAAACTGAGTATCCAGCGTCCTACTTTACCGGTTATTCCCATTGACTTCATTTTGTGTGCTATCACGCCATGGTCACATTTATCGAAAGCCTTTGCGAAGTCCGTGTATATCACATCAGCATTCTGTTTTTCTTCTAATGCCTCAGTGACTTTGTCGTAGTGCTCAAGTAGCTGTGAGAGGCACGATCTTCCCGCTCGAAATCCATGTTGGCCTGGGTTGTGAAGGTCATTGGTCTCCATGAAATTGGTGACCTGACTCCTAATCACTCTCTCAAATACTTTTATTATGTGCGATGTTAGTGCAACTGGTCTATAATTCTTTGCCAATGCTTTGCTCCCTCCCTTGTGTAGAGGGGCTATGTCTGCTACTTTAAGTGCATCTGGTATCTCCCCCGTGTCCAAGCTCTTCCTCCACACTATACTGAGTGCCTGTGCTACCGGCACTTTGCATTTCTTTATAAATATTGAATTCCATGAGTCTGGACCTGGGGCCGAGTGCATGGGCATGTTTTCAATTTCTCTTTCAAAATTTAGTGCGCTCGTGTTGATATCAGTTATATTTACAGGGGTTTGAATATCCCGCATAAAGAAATTGTCTGGATCTTCTACTTTCATGTTGTTTATTGGAGTGCTAAACATGTCCTCATACTGCTTTTTTAGGATTTCACTAATTTCTTTGTCATCCTCCGTGTATGAACCTTCACTTGTACGAATAGGTCCAATACTGGCAGTGGTTTTTGCTTTTGATTTCGCATATGTGAAGAAGTATTTTGGATTTTTCTTTATTTCCTGAATTGCTTTCTGTTCTAACTGCCTTTCTTCAGTTTCATATGAGTGTTTCAATTTCCGCTCGATTTCTTCAATCTCCCTATTTAAATTATTCCTTCTTTGACGGGAAATTCGTGTCTGCATAAGCAGTTCCGTTATTTTTTCCTGCGTTTATAGTGTCGTCTGCGTTCTCTTTCTACGTTGGATCTCTTTCTGGCTTTCCTCAAAGGAACATGTTTCAGACAGACTTGATACGCTTCCGAAGTCAGTTTTTCTATTCCTTCTGTAGGACTTGTATTACTTAAAACAGTTTCCCATGGAATGTTTGTAAGTTCCCTGTTTATTATCTCCCAGTCTATCCTTTTATTATTAAAATTGAATTTACTGAATAGCCCCTCTCGCTTTATCAACGTTTTAGGTCTATTCTGAGTATTGATGGTCGTTTGCACTTCAATGAGCTTGTGATCTGAATATGTGGTATCTGATATCGTAATGTCTCTGATAATGTCTTCATTGTTCGTAAAGACCAGATCTAGAATATTTTCATTTCTCGTTGGCTCCGATATCTGCTGATTGAGTGAAAATTTGTCACAGAATCTAAGTAGTTCTCTAATCTGTGGTTGGTTAGGTCCTGATAGATTTCCTGGTATAATATTATTGTTTGCTATTCTCCACCTGAGACTAGGCAAGTTGAAGTCACCTAGGAAGATAATATCAGGTATCGGGTTCTCCAAATTATCAAGGCTATTCTCTATTTTGTTTATCTGTTCTGTGAATTCCTCAGCCGTTGCATCTGGCGGTTTGTATATTAGAATAATCACTAAATTTATTTTCTCTATTTTTAATCCCAGTACCTCTACCACCTCATTTGTAACGTTAAGGAGCTCCGAGCATACAAGGTCTTCCCTAATATACAGACCCACTCCTCCATGTGACCTAATTTTCCTATCACACCTGTATAGGTTATATCCTGGAATCCAGATCTCACTGTCTAAGAATTCCCCTGCATGGGTTTCTGTGAAAGCTCCAAATACTGCATTTGACTCCGTGAGGAGGCCATTTATGAACTGTACTTTGTTGTTTGTTCTTGTTTTCAGTCCTTGTATGTTGGCAAAGATGAATGAGGTTACTCTATTAGTGATAGTTTGACTGGGAGACTTTTTCGGCAAGCCCATTATGCGTGGACATATTGAGTTTGTTCTGACCAGTGCTGATTGTTGTAGGGCAGTTGCCTGTCGTAGTTGTAGTTCCCTTTCGGTGTGTAATTGTATCTGTAATTCTGGAATGCAAGTGGATCTGGCATCCAGTTCCATACATTCTCCATGCTCCTCCTTTTGAATTCTCTTTCGGTTCTGGTATAAAAAATTTATCGAGTTTCCTCCAAATTCATTATCCTGCTTGCCACTCTTTATGTAGCGTTCCGTGCCTTTCACGTGAAAGTATGGGCAGCTGAGGTCATAGCATTTTCTGTCCTCCAGTGAGGTTTGGCACATGTCAGGATGGAAAAACCTACATATTGATCCAAATCGACACTCACCTTTCCTAAGCATATTTAAACATTTTTTGGGATGTTGGTAACTGCATTCTAATCCTTTCTTATTACCAGCATATCTATGTCTGCATATGCCCTTTGCATAAAATTTGCATAAGTCTGTCCTTCTGTTCTGACTCTCTCTATCGGGAACCGTCGTAGTGTCTGTACCTATCGAGCTGTCAGTGCTGTCTGTTACACTTTCTAGTTTACTGTCATCTACATCCGGGCCTACTGAGTCAGAGTTTACAACTTCCTGAGTTTCAGCCTCAGTTTCATCCCTGACTATAGCCTCCGCCCCTGGTATATTACAATTGTTGTTCCTTTCCCACTCCTTCTGGATGGCTGGTAGGCTTCCAATGAACGATGTTTTCCGTTCATGCGTCATGTTATCTAGAAGGTTTTTTAGGATATTCCAAGCTGGCAGGTCATTTTTACACACCCAGAGCAAGTGGCCAGCTCTCAGTGCCGTGGTGTTACTCACTCCTGTACAAGCCGAATGAAATCTATTCTTACAGATATAACATTCAATTCCCGTTGCCTTCGACTTTAAGGAGTTGTTACAGTGGCCACAAATTTGTTTATTTACTCCCATTTTGCCTTGTTTTGTTGTATATATCTATATATTTATAATATTATATGTATACCGTATATTTGTAATAATATATGTGTTTATTTGTTCTACTGTATGGTCAGTACTTATCGCACGGTCGAGGGTGAGGCTCCCAGAGGCTGTACAGTTGACACGGTGTTGTCCCAGGCCGCGGCTGGAGGCCGTCAGTTGCCAGTTACTTGGGTTATAACACTGACATATTAATTCGCCTGTATTACAGTAAGGGATTTTCTGCTTTATTTCCGACTTGCAATAGTATTCACTTTCTCTATTACTAATTTCTCGAACCACATTCCCCTATTACACTTGTTGGAAACCAATTTGCTAGTAAGCATACACACGTCCTGTGTGTATGTCCCATAGGCCCACGTCCCATAGGCCCACGTCCCATAGGCCCACGTCCCATAGGCCCACGTCCCATAGGCCCACGTCCTGTGTGCCCGTGGGCACACAGGACGTGGGCCTATGGGCTGGGTTCTGGCACCACGAGGTGGACTCCACACGAAATTCACTTGTTATTTCCTTAAAGCACAAAAGTCGGATGTCAATCACTATGGTATATTGTTTAATAAGTTGAGACGCACTTTATGAGATATCTGACTGTGTTTAGTTCCTGTATCACTGAAATACATCCACTCTAAGTGGATGTGATTATTGGTCATGTTACTGCCAGGTTGAGTTGGTCAACACAGTGACGGTAGAGCATCAACCCGTATAGGACGGTTGTGGTAGAGGAACTACCACTGCCACTCTGTCTCTCTCTTCCAAGTTGGAGGTCAGATAGTTGAGGTCTCATGCAACTTTCCACTTTGAATTGTTACTGTATGTCTGGTGCCAAATCTGAAATGGTTTGATTGTCCATAGAGTTTTCGGCTTATACACACACACACACACACACACACACATTTCCGACTTTGCAATAGTATTCACTTACTATTGTGAATACTATTGAATAAACGAAAGGGAAACTATGAGGAGATGAATAAATTCCTATGGGATATACATTGGGACACAGAACTCGGAACCAAGTCCGTACAAGACATGATGGACTATGTCACCCAAAAATGTCAGGAGGCTGTAAGCAGGTTTGTCCCAGCCCAACAGGAAAAACAGAGAAGCAAAGGAAGAATCCGTGGTTTAATAGGGAATGTATGAAAGCAAAGGAGCTGAACAAAAGGGCATGGAGGAACTTCCGTAATAACAGAACACCAGAAAGTAGAGAGAGATACCAGAGAACCAGGAACGAGTATGTCAGTGTGAGAAGAGCAGCTGAGAAAAGGTATGAAAATGATATAGCTAACAAAGCCAAGACTGAACCAAAGCTACTACACAGTCACATCAGGAGGAAGACAACAGTGAAGGAACAGGTGATTAAACTTAGGGTGGGCGAGGACAGGTACACAGAGAATGACAAAGAGGTGTGTGAAGAACTCAACAAAAGGTTCCAGGAGGTCTTTACAATAGAACAGGGAGATATCACGGCGCTGGGAGAGGTGGCAGCAAACCAGGTGACCTTGGATAGGTTCGAAATTACAAGAGATGAGGTCAAAAAGCACCTATTGGAGCTGGATGTGAGAAAAGCTGTTGGGCCGGATGGAATCTCGCCATGGGTATTGAAAGAGTGTGCAGGAGCACTTTGCTTACCACTCTCCATAGTGTATAGTAAGTCACTGGAAACGGGGGACCTACCAGAAATATGGAAGACTGCTAATGTAGTACCAATATACAAAAAGGGTGACAGACAAGAGGCACTGAACTACAGGCCAGTGTCCTTAACTTGTATACCATGCAAGGTGATGGAGAAGATTGTGAGAAAAAACCTAGTAACACATCTGGAGAGAAGAGACTTCGTGACAACCCATCAACATGGGTTCAGGGAGGGTAAATCTTGCCTTACAGGCTTGATAGAATTCTACGATCAGGTGACAAGAATTAAGCAAGAAAGAGAAGGGTGGGCGGACTGCATTTTTTTGGACTGTCGGAAAGCCTTTGACACAGTACCCCATAAAAGGTTGATGCATAAGCTGGAGAAACAGGCAGGAGTAACAGGTAGGGCGCTCCAGTGGATAAGGGAGTACCTAAGCAATAGGAAGCAGAGAGTTACAGTGAGGGGTGAGACCTCAGACTGGCGTGAAGTCACCAGTGGAGTCCCACAGGGC
The DNA here is from genome assembly GCA_020271785.1 of Procambarus virginalis. Taxonomy (NCBI): domain Eukaryota; kingdom Metazoa; phylum Arthropoda; class Malacostraca; order Decapoda; family Cambaridae; genus Procambarus; species Procambarus virginalis. The sequence goes on along the minus strand of WNGS01048601.1, from coordinate 4,976 downwards.
TCTGTACTTGGACCTATCCTGTTTCTGATATACGTAAATGATCTCCCAGAGGGTATAGACTCATTCCTCTCAATGTTTGCTGACGACGCCAAAATTATGAGAAGGATTAAGACAGAGGAGGACAGCTTGAGACTTCAAGAAGACCTGGACAAGCTGCAGGAATGGTCGAACAAATGGCTGTTAGAGTTTAACCCAAGCAAATGTAATGTAATGAAGATAGGGGTAGGAAGCAGGAGACCAGATACAAGGTATCATTTGGGAGATGAAATACTTCAAGAGTCAGAGAGAGAGAAAGACCTGGGGGTTGATATCACGCCAGACCTGTCCCCTGAAGCTCATATCAAGAGGATAACATCAGCAGCATATGCCAGGTTGGCTAACATAAGAACGGCCTTTAGAAACTTGTGTAAGGAATCTTTCAGAACATTATATACCACATATGTCAGACCAATCCTGGAGTATGCGGCTCCAGCATGGAGTCCCTATCTAGTCAAGCATAAGACTAAACTGGAAAAGGTTCAAAGGTTTGCCACCAGACTAGTACCCGAGCTGAGAGGTATGAGCTACGAGGAGCGACTGCAGGAATTAAACCTCACTTCGTTGGAAGACAGAAGAGTTAGGGGGGACATGATCACCACATTCAAGATTCTCAGGGGAATCGACAGGGTTGATAAAGACAGGCTGTTTAACACAAGGGGCACACGCACTAGGGGACACAGGTGGAAACTGAGTGCCCAAATGAGCCACAGAGATATTAGAAAGAACTTTTTAGTGTCAGAGTGGTTGACAAATGGAATGCATTAGGAAGCGATGTGGTGGAGGCTGACTCCATACACAGTTTCAAGTGTAGATATGATAGAGCCCAATAGGCTCAGGAAACTGTACACCTGTTGATTGACGGTTGAGAGGCGGGACCAAAGAGCCAGAGCTCAACCCCCGCAAGCACAACTAGGTGAGTACAACTAGGTGAGTACACACACACACACACACAGTAGCGACGGTAGAAGACACACGCGCTTAGCGAGGTCCGCGGAAATTCGTCAATTTCACGGACATTGAAGGATTATTGAGGCTAGATCATGTATTTGGCCTCTCGCAGTGTGTAGCTAGCAGGGTGCTACATAGCATAGTCATATCGCTAGCGATTGTGCGAAGAAATCAAAAGTGGAGCTAGTGGATCACCGGTGCATAGTGTGGAGGACAGCGTAAGGCGACCTGACCTGACCGGCAGCTGGGTCGACCCACCGTCGCCATGGAACTGGTGATTGTGTTGTTGGGTGGTGATTGTGATCAGTGATACAGTAAATTAGTGAACCGCAACACAACGATACAGTGACTGACTCCAGAGTTTTGTGTAGATAGAAGAACACCTTAGTGAATCACCTAGTGGAAGCCGACGACGGAGCATCATCATCGACCATAATGTCATCACTCATCTAGTTGTGTGAGCGGGAAACAATCCTGGTAGGTACCCGCCTTTCTGGTCAATTAATCAGGTGTACAGTGTGAGGTAAATAGTATCAAANATCGCATTTCATCCATAATTGCGCGGAAAAGAATAATTCGTGTTTAATAATTTCCGTGGGGATGCGAGAGCGGGCAGGAGGGAGGCGGCGACGCCATTACTCAACAAGGCTTGGTCACGAGGCAGCGTGGGTGAGGCACATGGCAGTTGCTGGGAATTCTTATCGACAAGAATTACGTTGATACCCAGTTAACAAGTGAAATTTACTTGCCTATGTGTTCTCTAGTGCCTCGTCAGTTAATAACGCGTCAACAATTAGAACCAGGACTTGTAATTAAGTGTGCACAGCAGTGAACATTGAGACTGGCAGACGCGAATTTCGGCAGACCTCAGTACTCTGTTACGCTCACATAAGTATTTTCCTAGTTTTGGTGCATCAAAGTAGGTAGTACATTTGTGAGTAGTTTGTCGTCAGGAAGAATGAACATCAAAAATAACATGTTAGTAATGTTTATCACTCATCTCAGTTTCATGAATATCTGAACATAATTTGTAGCCTAGTCAATTGCTACTTTATATTCCTTTGATTACAGCGTGTATTTGAGGTGCCAGCAAGATTCTCATCAATCGTGTTATTTACCTCGGGTTCTTTCTCTATGGGGATTCCGTCACCACGAGGACGAATGATGAACTGGCGTTAGAAATCGTCTTACAGCTAAGACACATTTTTCGAACAATTTTATTCAATTTGATTATTGATTCTATATAATTCATACAATTTTCTATTGAATAATTATTGCCAGATTTGGTAATTAATGTTATGCTCTAACTGTGCTCAATATTTATGCTCAGTGATTAATGATGATTAATGATCATAATGATTATAATTTGATTACCATATATTTGAATATATTGTAGTTAGATTTACCATGTTATTAATGCCACAATGAACTAGTGACGAACCACACTGGTTCCTAGATATATATGAACTTCTAGAAATAACCCCCCAATGTTGATATTTGAGGCTTTGGCTTTAATTAATAATTACAGTCTTCATTTATTTCAAGTGATTATTCATTAAATGAGTTTCCATAGACACTGGTTCACTAGTGTCATTCAAATGATCACTTTTATTTGTTTTCCCTCTTTTGTCAAAAGTGGGTGGTCCTTCGAGTTATTTCAATACAATAATTAAATAATTTAATTTCTGAGTTCAAGCCCCAGATACCCAACACATGACGACATACAACACCTGCGTCAGTAACACTTGACGACATACAACACCTGCGTCAGTAACACCTGACGGTATACAACACCTGCGTCAGTAACACCTGACGACATACAACACCTGCGTCAGTAACACCTGACGGTATACAACACCTGCGTCAGTAACACATGACGGAATACAACACCTGCGTCAGTAACACATGACGACAGACAACACCTGCGTCAGTAACACCTGACGGTATACAACACCTGCGTCAGTAACACCTGACGACATACAACACCTGCGTCAGTAACACATGACGACATACAACACCTGCGTCAGTAACACCTGACGGTATACAACACCTGCGTCAGTAACACACGACGACAGACAACACCTGCGTCAGTAACACATGACGACAGACAACACCTGCGTCAGTAACACATGACGACATACAACACCTGCGTCAGTAACACCTGACGACATACAACACCTGCGTCAGTAACACCTGACGACATACAACACCTGCGTCAGTAACACATGACGACATACAACACCCGCGTCAGTAACACCTGACGGCATACAACACCCGCGTCAGTAACACATGACGGTATACAACACCTGCGTCAGTAACACATGACGGTATACAACACCTGTGTCAGTAACACCTGACGGTATACAACACCTGCGTCAGTAACACATGACGACATACAACACCCGCGTCAGTAACACCTGACGGTATACAACACCCGCGTCAGTAACACCTGACGGTATACAACACCCGCGACAGTAACACCTGACGGTATACAACACCTGTGTCAGTAACACCTGACGGTATACAACACCCGCGTCAGTAACACCTGACGACATACAACACCTGCGTCAGTAACACCTGACGACATACAACACCTGCGTCAGTAACACCTGACGACATACAACACCTGCGTCAGTAACACCTGACGGTATACAACACCTGCGTCAGTAACACCTTATAACATACAACACCCGCGTCAGTAACACCTGACGACATACAACACCTGCGTCAGTAACACCTGACGGTATACAACACCTGCAACAGTAACACCTGACGGTATACAACACCTGCGTCAGTAACACCTGACGGTATACAACACCCGCGTCAGTAACACCTGACGACATACAACACCTGCGTCAGTAACACCTGACGACATACAACACCTGCGTCAGTAACACCTGACGACATACAACACCTGCGTCAGTAACACCTGACGGTATACAACACCCGCGTCAGTAACACATGACGGAATACAACACCTGCGTCAGTAACACATGACGACAGACAACACCTGCGTCAGTAACACCTGACGGTATACAACACCTGCGTCAGTAACACCTGACGACATACAACACCTGCGTCAGTAACACATGACGACATACAACACCTGCGTCAGTAACACCTGACGGTATACAACACCTGCGTCAGTAACACCTGACGACATACAACACCTGCGTCAGTAACACATGACGACATACAACACCCGCGTCAGTAACACCTGACGGTATACAACACCCGCGTCAGTAACACATGACGGTATACAACACCTGCGTCAGTAACACATGACGGTATACAACACCTGTGTCAGTAACACCTGACGGTATACAACACCTGCGTCAGTAACACATGACGACATACAACACCCGCGTCAGTAACACCTGACAGTATACAACACCCGCGTCAGTAACACCTGACGGTATACAACACCCGCGACAGTAACACCTGACGGTATACAACACCTGTGTCAGTAACACCTGACGGTATACAACACCCGCGTCAGTAACACCTGACGACATACAACACCTGCGTCAGTAACACCTGACGACATACAACACCTGCGTCAGTAACACCTGACGACATACAACACCTGCGTCAGTAACACCTGACGGTATACAACACCTGCGTCAGTAACACCTGATAACATACAACACCCGCGTCAGTAACACCTGACGACATACAACACCTGCGTCAGTAACACCTGACGGTATACAACACCTGCAACAGTAACACCTGACGGTATACAACACCTGCGTCAGTAACACCTGACGGTATACAACACTCGCGTCAGTAACACCTGACGACATACAACACCTGCGTCAGTAACACCTGACGACATACAACACCTGCGTCAGTAACACCTGACGACATACAACACCTGCGTCAGTAACACCTGACGGTATACAACACCCGCGTCAGTAACACATGACGGAATACAACACCTGCGTCAGTAACACATGACGACAGACAACACCTGCGTCAGTAACACCTGA
>WNGS01048593.1:0-19803 GCA_020271785.1 Procambarus virginalis | reverse complement strand
GTGTTGCTCGAGGGGCTGTGCGGGAGCCTGAACTTCGTGATGCTGGTTCTACCGCCCGGTCGGGTTTGGCTTCGTCGGCTGTTCTGGTTCCTTCGGGGTCACCCCTTCGCCTTCTCTCGCGATCGCAGGTTCGCCCCCCCCGGGCCTTGCGTCGGTTGCTGAGTCACCGGCTTCCTCTTCGGGTTTTTCGGGGGGTAGGTGACATGGGCGACAACGAGCCCTCGCTCGATGTGTACAACGGATGCGTCGTCTCTAGGCTGGGGTTTTGTGACCAGTGCTCACCAGGCCGGCCAGGGGCGTTGGGTCCCGTCCTTCCGTCGAGCTCACAGCACGGTGCGGGAGTTCGCGGCGGGGTGTGTGGTTTGCTCTTCGGAGGATTCGGGTGGCCGCGGATCAACGATCCGGCTCCATTCGGACTGCTCTCCGGTGGTTCATTGCCTGAACCGCGGGGTTCGATGCGGTCCTTGTCTCTTTGGGTTGGTCGCTTCGGGTGACTCGTCTGCTGAGTTCTCGGGGTTTGGCTCTCCTGGCTGTTCACGTACGGGGCGTGTCAACGTCTTGGCGGACGCCCTGTCTCGCTTCGTTCCCCTCTCCACGGAGTGGACGGTCGACGACGAGTCCTTCCGCTGGCTTTGCCAGACGTTCGGGCGTCCCGAGGTGGACCTCTTCGCGTCGGCGTGGTCGCGGCGTCTTCCCGTGTATGCGGCGCCCTTCCCCGATCGCGAGGCCGTCGGGGTCGACGCCTTGCGGCTCGACTGGTCGAGGTGGAGGTTCCTGTACCTCTTTCCCCCGGTTCAGCTGTTGCTCCAGGTCCTGACTCGCTTAGAGACTTACCAGGGGAGAGTTGTCCTTCTGGCCCCTTGGTGGCCGGCCCAGCCTTGGTTTCCGGTGCTAGTTGCTCGGTGTCCGAACCCGAGGGTTTTTCCGCGGCTCCGCCTCTTTCAGCAGATCGGGCCGGTGCGTCACGTGGCTGGTTCGATCTTCTCCTCGAGTCTTCGCGTATGGTATTTTTGACTCGAGTTTATCATCATCTCTATGGTGATCAGGTGGCCTCCTTGTTGGTGTCTCACCTGCGGGCTTCATCTCGGCGGCAGTATGAAGTTTCCTGGCGGTCCTTCTCTTTCTTTTTGCGTCTTCGTCGTGTTCATTCCTTGTCTGTTCGGGTGGTCTTGTCCTTCCTCTCGTGGTTTTTTCAGGACCGTCATCTTATGCCTAACACTGTCGCCTCCTATCGTGCGGCGCTGGCGGAGCCGCTTCAGCTTGCTTTCGGTATCGATGTCACGTCTGCGCCGTTTCGCAATCTGTCTCGTGCTTTGTTTCACCTCCGGCCTGCTCATGCGCCACCTGAGCCGTCCTGGTCTTTGGACAGGGTGCTCGCTTTCCTTTCGTCTCCTCGTTTTGTTGTGGCCCCTTCGGTCCAGGATTGTTTTTCCAAGGCTTTTTTCTTGTTGGCTTTGGCCTCTGGGGGTCGGGTCGGGGAGCTTCATGCTCTCCTCCGGCGCAGGGGCTTCTGCTCTTTTGGTCGTGGTGGTAGTTTTGTTCGCTTGCAGCCGTCTCCTTCTTTTCTGGCAAAGAATGAGACTGCTGCGTTCCGGAGGGGTCCGTGGGTGTTTGATGCTTGGTTGGTCAGGCCGGGGGTGCATCATGTTTTGTGTCCGGTTGCGGCGCTTCACCGTTATTTGCGCGCCACGGCTTCTGTGTCCGGGGACGCGCTCTGGGTTGATCCGGTTTCCCTTCTTCCCTGTTCGCGGGTGCGGGTCTCTCAGGTCGTCCACAGGGTTATTAAGTCCAGCCAGCCTGCGGTTTATCCCCGTGCCCATGACGTTCGGAAGTTCGCGGCGCTTGCTGCCGTCTTTGGGAATATGTCTTGGTCTGATATTCGGGCGCGGGGTTTTTGGCAGTCGAACAGGGTCCTGGCTGCTCGTTACCTTGTCAATGTTCCTGGGCCCCGGCGGGCCTGTGTTGCTTTGGGTCGGCGGTTGCAGCCAGTTGTCTCGGCTTCGAGTTGAGGAGTGAGCGACGACCGCCTCCCGGGTAAGTCCCTCTTTTTTCCGTCTGTGGGTAGTTAGCTCCGGGGAGCCGACGGGGCTCCCCCAGAAAACCAGCGTTGAATGTAATGAAACACCATTTTCTGGGTGAGTCCCGGAGGCTCCCCGGCATCCCTCCCTCCCTCCCTCCGGTCGGCGTTTTTTTCGCGTTTTTGACATCCAGCCTCAAGAACTGAGGTGTGGGTAGCCGGCGCGGAGGGTCTGGGGCTCCCCCTTCCCCCTCCCGGGGAGGGGGGAGCTGCGCAGACAGCGGCGCGGCAGCGTGTGACGTCACACTAGTTTGCTCGTTTTTCTTTGGGGAGTTCTATCCACTAGTTCGGCTTTTGGTAGCAATTTTAACCAGAATAGGGGTTTGTTTTGGGGCGCTACCTTTCTGGGTGCCTGTCCCGGTCGATGGCAGACATAGAATGCTTCCAACCACACGGGGGCTTCTATAGGCCATTGCTCCCCTTGCCTCTCTGAGGGGGCCCGGTTCTGGCCGTGGTTCCCGGTAGGCCTAAGAACTCCATACACATGACTGATGCCAAAGTCTGACATTAGCATATCAGCCTGGGATAGCTACGGGGAGCCTCCGGGACTCACCCAGAAAATGGCGTTTCATTACATTCAACGCTGGTTTTTTTTTTAGTTTCCTGTGATCAGAGACTGTCTTTTAACAATATAAGAAGAGAAAATAATTTTTTGGAAAGAATTTATTCTCGGCACACCACAGGTATGTCAAATTTTAATGCAGAGTAGTGCAGTGGTTAAAAAGATTTAAGATACATGAAACATGTAAATTGTTACACATTGTTCTAATTAGAATAACTGATTGCAAAAAATGCCTTCAATTAAAAATATGTGTTTCAGGGTGCTGTAAGGACTCGGGATCCTTTTTAGATGCCTCTGTCCGTCTCCAGTCCACATTTATAGGTCATCTGGCATCGGATATCTTGCTTTATCCTTTGGAGACCATTCTACACAGGTTTGTGTTCATAGATGGTTTTTATTGAGTATTGAGAGTGCAGTTACCTTGTGAGGATTTCGGGGCTCAATATCCCTGCGGCCCAGTCCCCGACCAGGTCTCCTGGTTGCTGGACTGGTCAACCGGGCTGTTGGACGTGGCTGCAGTATGTACAGTACAGTATATTATCGTTGCCCCTGGTCAGAGACTGGGCCCCTGGGACTGTTGATCCCTGGAACCTCCACAGGTAGCCACCCTTTTTCCAATTTTCTTGGGATACAGAGGCAGTATCTCATAGAAAAAAAGGTGAGTAATATTATAAAAGAAGGAAGTAACTACAAATATTAAATAATTAAATATTATATATCAGTCATCCATCCACTTATTATGTCATTCAAAATTACAGTATATAACATGACAAATAAACAAGTACTACCACACTACAGAAGTCATCCACAATAGCAACCCAGCACTTCTTATGACCAGATGTACAGCATTTCTTGTGAATTGTCATATACATTAAATAGGTACTTTTGTTCTTACAAATTGTTTCCACTATGCCTTGTTCCTTACTGTAGCCGATTGGCCCAACTCTCCTTGCTCACTCACCGACTGTGGACTCTTACCTTCGTTCCAGCTTTCCTTTTCTCTTGTCCAAAATTCATTCAAACTCCTAATCACCAGTTTACCATCATCCATGTGTTCAACATGCCCAAACTGTCTTGGTGTTCATTTCTCAGTGTGAGAGAGTTGTGTCTCCGATTCCCACCGCTGACACATGTTGAATGTTGTGGGCCTTGCATGTGCACAATGTTGATGAATGAAGCCAAATTTGCCAAGTGCACAAGTTGTGTGCACTTTGGTTATTTTCTTAGTGTTGTATGGAGATTTTGCTTGTATGGTCTCTATTGAAAGCCCTTTGTTGAAGTTGCATGGTAATGCTGTGAGGAACTTTAGAGGTTGATTCAGCAAGGAGATAGACCTCATTAGTATATGCTGGTATAGAGCAAGCCTCACCCTGCCATTCTGAAAACTTCGTACAGGGGTGTACTTTTGCCAGAGATTAAGGAGTCGGTCACTCACAGCAAGGCTATCTGGGAAGTCATGACATTGTCATGACACTATCTACCCTACATGATCTCTGTCAATCTATGAAAAGTTAGCATATCCCATGCAATTTTACAGCATTTAATCTAATTGGTTAAAATCAGGAGACAAAGCCTTGGAAGATGGAGAAGTGTGACCCGATACTAAAGCCTCATACCCACCAGGATTTCACTGTTCATAAAATAATCTACAAATGGTAAGGAATTCTGTAATACAAATATTTTAGGCTATTGAAGTGTAACTGATGAGACATAAGAAGAAATGATGATAATACATTTCAGATGCAACAGGACTGAGTGAAGTGTCTAAATTTAGTTGTGATTCGTCTGTGTAATCATTAGAGTAACTGACCAGTAAAGGTAATGAATTTACAGTACAGTTTGAGACAAGTGCAGCTATAGAGGTTTAAAAGTGTGAAGTGCTTAAATCAGTCTGAAAAAAATAGTTAACTGTAGCTGTCAGTCTGTGTCTGCCACTTGTACATGTTGTGAGCTGCCCACATGTGAACCCATGTATGTTGACCACAAGCAGTATTCGTGTGATTTAACCACAAGTGCGCAGAGTGAAGCCCCACACCTGAATTATGCACAAGTCATGACCCAGTGCCCTGCTGAACACCTGTCGCTCTTCTGTACACATCTCACGCCACTCCACACTGACCACCCACATGTCTGTTGCCAGCCACCATGTGTGTGTGATCTTGCTAAGATACCTCACATGGCCAGTGCAGATCAACAAGACCAGCACTTCACTGTGCTAGAGAACTGCCTCGAGAAGCCGACCATCAAGATTTATGTAGCTGATTGTGAAAGAAGTGTGAATGTGTGTGGCAAGGCCAACAAGTTACTGTTAGAACTGTGCCTTATTTGATTAACTGTTCCTACTCTCCTCATTACTCGCAATGGGTAGAAGTTGAGGGGTCAAGCGTCAATGGTAACCGCGTGATATTGTGAGTGTGATATCATGTCGTTCAGCCAAGAAAGATTGTGCATGCTAACACACCACTCATAGTAACTTATGTGCATGCAATCATAGTGGTACTTCTATTCAACAAACCTTGATTCAGTGGATCTCTGGAATGCACACTTTCTAGTCCTGATTTATTGACCAGATTCGACAAACAAAGAAATCACTTAAGTGGAGGATGTGTGGATTTGCTTAGGATGTTGGGACAGAGTTCACAGGCTCGTGGAAAAGTTGCCCATCCCATGTTAAAATAAAAAATTCTTGGTGAAACCTGGCCATACAGCATAGGAAATCTGAGGGTATAAATGGTAACTCTTAATCTCTGCACTGCACTCCAAAACCAGGGTTGTTTCCTTGATGTACACTACATGTGGGAAAATCTGACTCCAATATTTTGTAATTAAATAAAATAATTCGATAGCTGTGAAGGACCACCACTTTTTGAGAAAAAGTGGAAAACAAAATGAGACAATGGATTAAACTGATAACAAGAACTAGTGTCCTATGGATCTTAGTGAAACTGTATTTCTTATGTAAAGGGAGTCAAATTAACCTGCACAAAATTGAGGGGGTTACATGCTAAAAGATTAATGCATCCCTAGCATTATTCTGGTGCTGGTTCTTCACCAGAGTAAATAAATTATGAAAGTAAATAAGGTTGATTATATACTGTAATATTAATTAGAGGTAAATGCACCTCAAAATACTACTGGATAGAATAGTACAGTATGTGGTAAATCAATGGGTTAGTATAATTGATTTCGGGAGATCACTAATATAACTACAGAGTTATTACTACTGATAACATGATCAGCTTAGCTGTAAAACTAGAGAGGTGTAATCAGTTGCCACGCTCCACTGACGACGTGTTGCATAGGGCAAATTGTTGCACGGGAAGGTGGGGACGCCTAGTACCTCGGTTGTCGTGGACCCGGAGCTGGAAGGCAATTACATTGTAGAATTCCACTAATGGTATCTTGAGATGATTNTTTCAATCTGTTATGACCGTTTCCCAGAGGGTTCTGTCTGGGGGCTGCTCTTTGCCTTCTGTGGTGTTCTCCGCCGGCAAATGTGGTGGTTTTGCCTCCCCCTGGTTCGATTCGGGGTTCCTTGGGGTTCTTTGGTTTCGTTCCAGAGGTTTCTTCCTCTTGGGCCCCCTTTTGTGGGTTCAGGGAGCTTTGTTTCCTCATGTGACCCGGTTCTGCCTTCTGGGGTTCCGGGGTCTTCCTGGCTTGCAGACTGCTCTTTTTGGGTCTAGGCACATGTTGTGGTTGTGCTGGGACTTTGAGGTTTTGCTGTCGAGGTGGGCCTTTTGATGCAGTTTAGTGCCTTTGCCTGGCCGGCGTGGTGCTCTCTGCCCACTGGTCGGCGACTTGTACTTTACATTTACAATGTATGTACTCGCCTCGTTGTGCTTGCGGGGGTTGAGCTTTAGCTCTTTGGTCCCGCCTCTCCACCGTCGTTCAACAGGTGTACAGGTTCCTGAGCCTATTGGGCTTTATCATATCTACACTTGAAACTGTGTAGGGAGTCAGCCTCCGCCATATTGCATGTGTACGCTGTGTGTGTGTGTGCATGTGTATACATGTGTGTGTCACATATCTTGTATGTTTGTGTATATGTATGTGTATATACATAATGTGTATGTGTATTTTTTTTTTCTCTTGGAAGGGGCTCTGTTCCCTTCTCTGTTGGCGGGGCACTGGGGGAGCAGCTTGCTCTATTGCCTCTCTCATGGTCCCGCTGTTGGTGGGCGCTTTGAGTTGTCTTCCGGCCTCTGGTGGCGTTGATGGACGGCTTCTCCCCCTTTGGGGGGTTCAGAGCTGGCGGGATGGGCTGCTTCCCCTGCGTTTCGTCGTGTCATCTTCGTGGGTGTGTTGGACATGGTCGATCCACCCCATCCTTCTGGGTTCTGGCTTCTGTTGGGGGCCGGGTGCCTGGATGGTGGCCCTGGACCTCCAGGTCACTTCTTGGCACGTTTCTCCCCGGTTTTCTGGGTCTGGCACGGTTGGTGGTGGGGCTTCAGGCTTGCTGCTTTTGTTGCCTGCCCTATTTTGTAATGGGCACTTGGTATAAAAATTTTTGCATCTTTACCGGATCTTAGTGCCCTGTCTGAGTCTGAGATTCGGTGTCTGGCCTACCTCGACGACTGGCTGGTGTGGGCTCCCAGTCAGTCCGCGTGTCTGCTCGCCAGGAGTGTGGTTCCTTCCAGATCGCCGGGTTTGGTATCCTGGTGATCGGGAGGCTTTGCCATCTGTTTCCATCCCGGGTTCGGGCTTGGGCCTTGTTTAGGGCTATTGGGCCACTCATTGTCTTTCCCTCCAGAAGTGTTACTGCAGCTGTGGTCCCGCCTTCGGCTGTGCATGAGGCGGTCCCGGGTTGCTCAGCGGTTGCTTGAGCGGTTGTGCGGGAGTCTGAACTTCGCTGTGCTAGTCTACCCGCCGGGTCGGGTTTGGCTTCGGCGTCTGTCTTGGTTCCTTCGGGGATGTCCTTTCCGCCTCTCTCGCGATTGTTGGGTTCGTCCTCCGGGGGTCTTATGTCGGTTGCTGCTTCACCGGCTTCCTCTTTGGGTTTTTTCGGGGTTTGATGCCTTGGCGCCTTCCCGAGCCCTCGCTCGATGTGTTCACGGACGCGTCGTCTCTCGGCTGGGGCTTTGTGACCAGTGCTCACCAGGCAGGCCAGGGACGGTGGGGTCCGTCCTTCCGTTGGGCTCACAGCACGGTTCGGGAGTTCGCGGCAGTCTGGCTCGCGCTTCGGAGGGTTCGAGTCGCTCGGGGATCGACCATTTGCCTCCATTCGGACTGTTCTCCTGTGGTTCATTGCCTGAACCGCGGGGGTTCTCTTCGGTCCTTGGCTCTTTGGGGTTGGTCTCTTCGAGTGGTTCGTCTGCTGGATTCTCGGGGTTTGGCTCTCCGTGCAGTTCATGTCCGGGGAGTGTCCAACATTCTGGCGGACGGTCTGTCATGCTTTCATCCCATGTCCATGGAGTGGATGGTCGACAACGACTCGTTTCGTTGGATCTACCAGACGTACGGTCTCCCAGAGGTGGACCTCTTCGCGTCGGTGTGGTCTCGGCGTCTCCCAATCTATGTGACGCCCTTTCCCGACTGTGAGGCGCTCACGGTGGATGCCTTTTCCCTGTAGTACCTCTTTCCCCCGGTCCAGCTATTGCTTCGGGTTCTGGTTTGGTTGGGGACATTCCCAGGGAAAGTAGTCCTTGTGGCCCCTTGGTGGCCGGCCAAGCCTTGGTTTCCAATGCTCTTGGCTCGGTGCCCGAACCCGGGATGTTTCCTGCGGCTCCGCCTCTTTCAGGAGGCCGGCCCGGTCTGGTACAGGGCTGGTTCGAACATCTCCTCTGCTCTTCGCATCAGGTCTTTTTGACGAGGGTGTATCACCATTTCTATGGTGATCAGGTGGCTTCGTTGATGGTGTCCCACCTGAGAGCTTTGTCTCGGCGACAGTATGAAGTTTCCTGGCGTTCTTTTCGCCATTTTCTGGCTCTTTGTAGGTTGTCTCTTTTTTTTGGATCAGGTTGTCTTGTCCTTTCTTGCTTGGCTTTTTCAGGACCATCATTTGATGCCTAATACTGTTGTCTCTTATCGTGTGGCGCTGGCGGAGCCGCTCAAGCTAGTGTTCGGGGTGGACGTCACATCCGCCCCATTCCGTAAGCTTTCCCATGCTATGTTTCACCTCCGGCCTGCTCATGCTGCTCCTGAGCTGTCCTGGTCCTTGAACAGGGTGCTCTCATATCTTTCCTCTCCTCGGTTTGTGGTGGCCCCTTCGGTTCTGGATTTTTTTTCCAAGGCTTTGTTTTTGTTGGCATTGGCCTCTGGGGGCCGGGTAGGGGAGCTTCATGCTCTCCTCCGGCGCAGGGGGTTTCTGCTCTTTTGGTCCTGGGGGTAGGTTTGTCCGTTTGCAGCCTTCTCCATCTTTTCTGGCGAAGAACGAGACGGCTGCTTTCCGAAGGGGTCCGTGGGTCATTGATGCTTGGTTGGTTCGGCCGGGGGTGCATCATCTGTTGTGTCTGGCTGCAGCGCTTCGCCGTTACCAGTAATTACCTAAGTGTAATTACCTAAGTGTAGTTACAGGACGAGAGCTACGCTCGTGGTGTCCCGTCTTCCCAGCACTCTTTGTCATATAACGCTTTGAAACTACTGACGGTCTTGGCCTCCACCACCTTCTCCCCTAACTTGTTCCAACCGTCTACCACTCTGTTTGCGAAAGTGAATTTTCTTTTATTTCTTCGGCATCTGTGTTTAGCTAGTTTATATCTATGACCTCTTGTTCTTAAAGTTCCAGGTCTCAGGAAATCTTCCCTATCGATTTTATCAATTCCTGTTACTATTTTGTATGTAGTGATCATATCACCTCTTTTTCTTCTGTCTTCTAGTTTTGGCATATTTAATGCCTCTAACCTCTCCTCGTAGCTCTTGCCCTTCAGTTCTGGGAGCCACTTAGTAGCATGTCTTTGCACCTTTTCCAGTTTGTTTATGTGCTTCTTAAGATATGGGCACCACACAACCGCTGCATATTCTAGCTTTGGCCTAACAAAAGTAGTGAACAATTTCTTTAGTATATCGCCGTCCATGTATTTAAAAGCAATTCTGAAGTTAGAAAGCATGGCATAGGCTCCTTGCACAGTATTCTTTATGTGGTCCTCAGGTGATAGTTTTCTATCTAGAACCACCCCTAGATCTCTTTCTTTATCAGAATTCTTTAAAGATTTCTCACATAATATATAGGTTGTGTGGGGTCTATGTTCTCCTATTCCACATTCCATAACATGGCATTTATTAACATCAAATTCCATTTGCTAAGTGGCGCTCCATGTACTTATTTTGTCCAGGTCTTCTTGAAGGGCATGAAAATCATCTAAGTTTCTTATCCTTCCTATTTTCTTAGCATCATCAGCAAACATGTTCATATAATTCTGTATACCAACTGGTAGATCATTTATGTAGACAATAAACATCACTGGTGCAAGAACTGAACCCTGTGGCACTCCACTTGTGACATTTCTCCAGTCCGATACATTGCCTCTGATCACTGCCCTCATTTTTCTATCAGTCAAAAAAAAATTCAGCAATGTTAGAAGCTTACCTGTCACCCCTCCAATATTTTCCAGTTTCCAGAACAACCTCTTATGTGGAACTCTGTCAAAAGCCTTTTTTAGGTCCAGATAGATGCAGTCAACCCAACCATCTCTTTCCTGTAATATCTCTGTTGCTCGATCATATTAACTGAGTAAATTCGATGCACAGGATCTTCCAGATCGAAAACCATACTGTCTGTCTGATATTATATAATTTCTCTCCAGGTGTTCTACCCATTTAGTTTTAATTATTTTTTCCAATATTTTGACTATTACACTTGTCAACAACATTACACTGTGCGCATCAGCTGGAGTGGCTGGGGATGCGCTTTGGGTTGATCTGGTTTCCCTCGTTCCCTGTTCCAGGGCTCGGGTCTCCCAAGTTGTCCGCAGGGTTATTAAGTCTAGCCAGCCTGCGGTCTATCCTCGCACCCATGACGTTCGAAAGTTTGCAGCTTTGGCTGCCGTGTTTGGTAACATGTTTTGGGCTCATATTCGAGCGCGTGGATTTTGGAAATCGAACAGGGTCCTGGCCGCACGTTATTTGGTGAAGGTCCCTGCTCCTCGGCGTTCTTGTGTTGCTTTGGGTCGCAGGTTGCAGCCAGTTGTCTCGACTTTGCGTTGAGGAGTTTGTGGCCGCTGCCTCCCGGGTAAGTCCCTAAGTCCTTCTCTTTGGGTATGTAGCTCCAGGGAGCTGTAGGGGCTCCCCACAGAAAACCAGTGTTGAATGTAATGAAACGCCATTTTCTGGGTGAGCCCCGGAGGCTCCCTGGCTACCCTCCATCCCATCCGGTCGGCGTTTTTTTTTTTTTTGCGTTGGTTGAAGCCTAGTTTACGAACTGAAGGCAGCCGGCGCGGTGAGGTCCGGGGCCCCCCTCCCCTTCCTGGGGGGGGGAGGGCTGTGCGGACGACCAGCGCAGCAGTAAATTGATTGTTTGATTGTTCTTTGGGATTGTAGGGAATTTTCTACCTCTCTGTTCGGTTTTTGTTGTAGTTTTTACCATGTGGGGTTTGTTTTGTTATGCCTACCTTTCTGGGTGCTTGATCCCAGTCGATGGCAGATAAGAAAACCCCCCAACCATATGGGGTTTTCCAGGGCCATTGCTCCCTGAAACCTCTCTGAAGGGGCCAGGTTCTGGCGCTGGTCCCTGGTAGGTCTGAACTCCATAGCTAATTTCCCGGTCTAACATAACATACATTAGCCCGATAAGCTCCAGGGAGCCTCTGGGGCTCACCCAGAAAATGGAGTTTCATTACATTCAATGCTGGTTTTTTCCTTCCCTCCTCTGCGTACGTGTTGTTGGGCGTCGGCCCCTCCCCAGGTTTGGATCCTTGTACCTTCGGGTCCGTTCGGTTCCGTCCTATCGGAGCGTACTTTTCTCCGTTTCTACCCCCTTTTCTCTGGGGCAGGACTTCTCCATCATAGATGGGTTGTGTTCCCCTGTTTTCAGGGTTTCTGCATGACTTTTGTTCTCGGGTGCGACTGTGCCTTTATGAGTCTTCGTGATATTGTTTGCTTCTGTGAGATCTCGGGGGTTCGGGAAGGTCTTCGATTCTTCCCGCATTATTGGAACGTCTGTCGTCTTCCGGTGAGGCTTACCTCTGGTTCTTTTTGGACTCGGTCCTCTTCCGTGCTTTTTATGCTGTCTCGTTCTTTTGTCATTATATCTTCTCTCCATGCTCTGTCTAGGCACTGCTAATATTTGCAGTACTCCTTGTTGGCGCCCTCCCCACTGGGCGGGGTTGTGTGGTTTGGGCCTCATGTGTCCTGTGCATGCGCCGTGGGAGTTTTTGTTGTGAACGGTGTACACAAGTGTTGGTGTTTCGCGTCCTTGTTCTCTTGGGTGCTTCGCCTCTCTCGCTCCTCTCGTCTCTCCAGTCCGTGTCCCATAGATGCTGGGGGTGTTCTGGATTGCCGCTATGGTGAGGATGCTGTGTTTTCTCTGCATATGGGTGTGGGGCTCCTCCTTCGCCTCTACCCTACCATTCTCCTGTAGGTGCGGCTCTGGCCTTCTTCCTTTGGCGGTGCTCCAAGACTCCTCTCGGCTACATTGTGTCATGCCACATTCGTGTCTGTGTTTTGCAGGTGAGTTTATGTGGTCTGGCTTCTCTTTTGGCCAGACCCTGGTTCGTGGCTACGAATTTACATCCATAAGCCCAAGGTGACTGCAGAGGGCCTATTGGCCCATACAAGGCAATTTCTATTTATACCTATCCGGTCCCACTCATCTACATGTTCATCACATGCTTGAGTCAATCAAGGGACCCCACCTTCGCCATTTTACGGGGTAAAATGGTAGAGGTAAATGTTATGGGGTATATGTTAAACTGGATCAGGATGTTATGTGGTGACATTTTACTGTAGCTTGATACTGGGGGTTCTGTGTTGGGTTTTGGTTGTGGCATTTTGTTTGGCCCTAGCATGCTTCTTCCTGGGGCCTTCCTTGTTTGTCTGTGTTGTTTGTTACACGGTGGGTCATGGCCCCGTTTTTCGTGGTCTTATCTGGGTCACTCTTTCCTTGCCCGTCTTGCAATGCCTGGCTTAGCACTTCCATATACATTGGATTCTTTATGCTCACCTAGTTGTCCTTACCTAGCTGTGCTTGCGGGGGTTAAGCTATGGCTCTTTGGTCCCGCTTCTCGGCTGTCGTTCGCCTGACATAGACATGGCCTCTGTGTTATTGGTCCTGTCCCTTTCGTTTCCGTTGCTGCCTATCTTCCCCGTTCCTCATCTTCCTTCTACGCTCGTGTCCTTCGCTGCTGGTGCTGGTGTTTGTGTTTTTCTAGTCCGTATGGCTTGTTCGCCTGTATCCGCTTCAGATCGATTGACCTGCGAGGTAGTATGGTAGGGGTAGTTGGATTGTTTTGCGTGTCAGTTACTCATCAGGGCTTGCAACCCATCCTCGCAAATTTAATAAGTCAATATTGACTTATTAAATATGTGCATAGGTGACATACTTAACATAATAGTTTCCTTTGAAAATCGTCATAGAAAACACCGACCTTACCTAACCTTGTTAGTATGTTAAGACAAGCATCTTATTGCTTCGTAATTACAATTATTACCTAACCTATACCTATAATAGGTTAAGTAACAATTGTAATTACGAAGCTATAAGATGCTTATTTTAACATACTAACAAGGTTAGGTAAGGTCGGTGTTTTCTATGAATATTTTCAAGGGAAACTATTATGTTAAGTATGTCACCTATGCACGCAACTAATAAGTCAATATTGACTTATTAAATTTGCGAGGACGGGTTGGGGCTTGACATCTGCGAGACACCCTGTACAAGTTCGTTTTCGCTTGTTTGTGTTGTGCTGACTAAGTGTCAAGGGATGTAATAGTTCTGATGTTAACTTGCCCCCTCTTGTTACACTTTGTTGTGTGATTTCGTATGTGCTTCTTGACACCTACTGCTGCCTTGCAGTTACCTAGCGGTGTTTCCAGGGCTTGGCGTCCCCATGGCCTGGTCGTCAACCTGGCCTCCTCGTTGCTGGACTGGTCGCCCAGGCTGTTTGATGCTGCTGTGTGCAGCCTGTCGTATTTCTTACAGCCTGGTTGTTCAGGTATCCATTGGAGGTGTTGATCCATTTCTCTCTTGGTCAATGTGAGGGGACGGCCTGTTTTGCCTCTTATGTGTGTGGAGGTGTGTTGAACAGTCTCGGGTCTTTGATGTTGCTGGGGTCCTCACTGTGTAGGGGGCTCGGTTGGACTTTGTCCATGTTCTGTTCCCTGCTTTTGCACGGCCCGTGTTTGGTAATTCCCGGCTTGCCATGTTTGGGTTCCTGTTTTCCTGGTGTACCCTGCCACTCAGCATTTTCCGGATCTTAACACTTTGGTTCGGTAATGACACAACATTGTGTGACTTTTTTACTTGTGGGAAGTCTGGTAATGACGCAGCATTGCGTCATTTATTAAAATATTTGCAGAAAATCTGATTTTTATCCGACTTTTTGGGACTGATTTTAAACTGAACGCCAACATCTTCCCATTTTCTTTGTTGGGCCATGCGGCACCTAGGCGGCGTGGGCGGTGCCGTAGGCCTACTGTTTTTGCTCCATTGTTGTGACCGGTCACGCTTCCCCTCGCCTCCACAACGTGTGAACATTTCGGCTATTTTCCATGGCTATATTCCTTAGTGCGGCTTTAGTATCTGTGCTTACTCCATGATGAATAGTGATCATGAACAAGGCCCTTCCAGGAAGAAATCAGCTAAAACAAAGCATCAGAGTTAGAAGCTAAGTAGTGTACAGGAAAAGTACAGGCGAGTGCGACTGATTATCCCTAGTGGTGCTTCTGCTAGGACAAAACCTCGCATTGTGGATACTCCAGAACGTCTCAACAGAAAGTGGTCCCATACCCAAGAAAAGATACAGAAGCGTCTGAGGTGTCGTGCTTGCAGCATGTCTGGTAAAAGGAACGACACACACTATAAGAGCAAGACGTGTGATGTGGCACTGCGTCCTGCACCATGCTACAGCAAATACCATTGAAAGAGACAATTCTGGGCTGATAAGCAGTAATGCTTGCCCACCATCCACTCCACCTATAAAAAAACATGGGTTGACCCTTCAAGAAACAATTTCCTGGAGCAGGTGGAGTGGATAAAACTAATGTTGAACCCATGTCATGCTGCACAAACAACACTGCATTGGTAAGTACAACAAATTTTAGTTTTTTAAATATTTTATATTGTGGTTGCTAATTTATTGTATTGTATTTGCAATTTTGTTCTTCAATTAGCCCTTATATGCATATATCCATCTAAAGCATTCTATTAGGAACAATTTTATACCAAAATGAGCGCTGTAACACAAAAATTGACGTTAGCAAAAAGAAAAAATACTAAACATTTGTGGGCGGGAATTGGGTGTGTAGAGGGTGGCCGACTGGGCGCTCACTCGCGGCTAACGAGTGGCCTGTCTTCAACTCGTCTGCGGGTGGAGCGTGACCCAGTTTTTATTTTATATGCACATATTCCTCTAGAGAATTCTTTTGCGAACCCATTGATACCAAAATGAAAGATCTAGCACAAAAATTGAGGTGACCAAAATGAAAAATGTGTAAACATTTTTTCGCTTTTGCACGCTCATGGGTAACTCGTTCTGACTTTCTCTGTTTGCTGCGGGTGGTAAGCCAGGCTTTTGGAGTTTATGTGCATTTACGTCTCTAGAGAATTCTATTGCGAACACATTGATACCAAATTTTATATCTTAGGACGAGAATTAAGGTAACAAAGTTAAAAAAGAATATACACTTTTCAGAATTACCGTGCGCTCCCGTGAAACGCTGAAACCCACTCGAAGTAGTGAGGCGCTCGCTCGCACAGAGCACGAAAGTGTTAAGGTGTCACTCCTCACGAGTCTCGCATCGGAACCACAGTGTCTCCGATCTCCTGGCGAGCCTGCTGGCATTGGGAAGTTTTCTGTACAGCAGACGTTCCTTCTCATTCTTTGCTGGCTTGGGTTCCGGCTCTGCTTGCTCAGTGGTCGCACCCGAGGTTTTCCCGCGGCTCCACCTCTTCCTTTACTCGATCGGTACAAGGCGTGGCTATTTCGGTTCTGCCTCGAGTATCTCGCCATCTGTTGGTAGTCAGGTGGCTTCGTTGATGGTGTCCCACCTGCGTGCTTCGCCTTGGCGGCAGTATGGGGTTTTCTTTGGCGGTCCTTCCTTATTCTTTCTGTCCCTTCGTCGGTTTGCTATGGTTTCTTGGCGTGGTCTGGTCCTTCTCATGTGGAAGTTTGGGGCTGTCATCTTGCCACATGCTGTCTCCTTGTCTTGTGCGGCGCTAGGGGAGCCTCTCCGGGTTGCTTCGGTTTTGGAAGTTGCCTTCGCACTGCTTTGCGAGCTATCTCTGGCGTGGTTCACCTCCTGCCTGCTCTTGCACCACTTGAGCCGTCCTGGTTCTTGGATTGCGTGCTCTTTTCTCTCTTCGGTTTGCTCTGTGTTGCTTCGTTGGTGTTCCTGGGCCTTGTCGGCCTGTGTGGCCTTGGGTTGGCAGTTGCAGTTTTTGTCTCCGCTTCGCGTTGGGGGCGTGTCTTCCGCCTACTGGTTTAGGTCCCTCTTGTTTTCAACTTTGAGTAGGTAGCTCTGGGGAGCTGACAGGGCTCCCCCCAGAAAACCAGCGTTGAATGTAATGAAATGCCATTTTCTGGGTGAGACTCGAAGGCTCCCCGGCATCCCTCCCACCCTCCGGTCAGCATTTTTCTCGTGTTTTTTGACATTGAGCCTCAGAACTAAAGGGTGGATAGCTGGCACGAAGGTCTGGGGCTCCCCCTTCCCCTTCCCGGGGAGGGGGGAGCTGCGCAGATAGCGGTGCGGCAACGTGTGACGTCATGCTCATTTGCTTGTTTCTTTTTGGGGAGTTCTATCCACTTGTTCGGCTTTTGGTAGCAATTTTCACCAGAATAGGGGTTTGTTTTAGGATGCTTACCTTTCTGGCTGCCTGACATGATCGATGGCAGACATAGAAGGCTTCCAACCACACAGAAGTTTCTATAGGCCATTGCTCCCCATGCCTCTCTGAGAGGGGCCAGGTTCTAGCTCGTGGTCCCCAGTAGGCCCACAGAACTCCATACACATGACTGATGCCAAAGTCTGACATTAGCATATCAGCCTGGGATAGCTCCGGGGAGCCGACGGGGCTCCCCCCAGAAAAACAGCGTTGAATGCAATGAAACGCCATTTTCTGGGTGAGACACGTAGGCTCCCCGGAGCTTATCCAGGCTGATATGCTAATGTCAGACTTTGGCATCAGTCATGTGTATGGAGTTCTTAGGCCTACCGGGAACCACGGCCAGAACCGGGCCCCCTCAGAGAGGCAAGGGGAGCAATGGCCTATAGAAGCCCCCGTGTGGTTGGAAGCATTCTATGTCTGCCATCGACCGGGACAGGCACCCAGAAAGGTAAGCGCCCCAAAACAAACCCCTATTCTGGTTAAAATTGCTACCAAAAGCCGAAGGTTTTTTCTGTCTTTCCGGAGGTTTTCGGCTTATCGCATCCAACCTGGTGAGGTGCGAGCGGCCTTTGCAGCTTACCTCCTGCGGGACCCGGATTATGCCTCGGAACTGGATCCGTCTGAGTTCAGGTTTGGGACTTCGTTCCCTTTCTGGCTCCGTTACGAGGTTCCGGAGTTTTCCTGGCTAGCAGCCTGCCCCTTGCTTGTTTTGCATTCCTGGCATTCCTTCTGTCGTTCCCGCACGTTGGAGTGGCGGGAAGCTTCCACGGTGATTCAGGTTTTCCTGGGGGGCGAGCTTGAGTACCTGAATGAGTGCTTGTTTGCCCCCGCCCTTCCCCGCGATGTGGGCGTTATTCAGCTCCATGTGCAGGTTCCCGTCCTTTCGGCGGCGCTTGTTGCGGAGGACTTGCGCGCCCGGGGCCTTTTGGCTTCGGCCTTGCGGTTCTTTTCCATCCTGGAGCTGTCCTCGGATTGGCTCGTGGAGGATGTGAGGACGCTTGGGTCCGTCCCAGGGTCCGGCGCCTTGTCCTCGGCTGCACGCTCGTTCGCTGCCTTGTTGAAGCTGTTCACGCCGATTTTGCGGGATGCGGTTTCCCTGTTTTATGCTTCCTGTCTCGCGTGTCGGCAGGCGGTGCTGGGTTCCTCCGTGGAATCTGCTTGGGCTCTGGCTCTTAGGCGTTCTTCCCCCTTTTGTCCTCTTCTTTTTGCGGAGTAGGCCGTGGCGCAGTTTATTCAGGCTGCGTCGGCGGCTTGTCGTCCGATGTCGGACTTGTTGGTCTTCCGGGGGTCCCGGGGTGGGTCTTCCCGGAAGGGTCGTGCCAGAGCTCGGGGTTCCTCTCTACTCGTCGTGGTAGGCCTCTGGTGTCGGGTTCGGGTTCGGCTCCTTCTGCAGACCCGCCCTTGTCTGGTCGGCGCGGTGTTCGCTCTGTGCGGGGTTCTGGGTCTCGTAAGGGTCGCCGGTCCTTTCGCAGTTTGCCCCGTTGACGGGGCGAGGGGGGGGGGCGGCTTGCGCTGTTCGCCCGCGCCTGGTCCCACAATTCGTGGGCCTTTCAGGTCGTGTCTTGTTGTCTGCGGTGGCGTTGGGTGGCCCCTCCCCCTTTGGGGGGGTCGGGGCTGGCAGGGCAAGTTTCTTCCCCTGCGCTCCGTCGCGTCGTCTTGGAGTGGGTACGTTTGGGCGTCGTCGAAACGACGTCGTCCCTCAGATGGGTTTCCCGTCTGTTTCCGGTTCCGAAACGGGACTGCGCGGACCTGAGGTTCATTCTGGACTTGTCCCGTCTGAACCCCTGGGTTCATTGCCCCTCCTTCCGGATGACTACGCTGTCTCAGGTTCGGTTCCTTTTGGAGCCGGGCACTTGGATGGTGTCCCTGGACCTCCGGGACGCTTATTGGCATGTCCCGATTCATCCGCGGTTCAGGGACTGGCTCGGTTTTGTGGTGGGGCGTCAGAGTTACCGCTTTCGTTGTCTCCCGTTCGGGTTGAACCTGGCACCTCGCGTGTTCATGCGCCTTACACGGGTAGTCGTGGCTCGGTTGCATCTCCTAGGAGTTCGGGTGTTGGCCTACCTCGACGACTGGCTGGTTTGGGCTCCCAGCCGGTCCGCTTGCTTGCTAGCCAGGGATTTGGTTCTTTCCCAGCTCGCCGGGTTTGGGTTCTTGGTGAACTGGAGGAAGTCCCATCTGGTTCCATCTCAGGTTCGGACTTGTCTGGGCCTCGTTTGGGACTCTCACACCTCCTCCTTGTCTCTCCCTCCGGAGTCTCTCCAGCGGCTGCGGTCCCGCCTTCGTCTGTTTCTGGTCGGCCCTCGGGTCACCCGGTGGTTGCTCGAGGGGCTGTGCGGGAGCCTGAACTTCGTGATGCTGGTCTACCCGCCGGGTCGGGTTTGGCTTCGTCGGCTGTTCTGGTTCCTTCGGTGTCACCCCTTCCGCCTCTCTCGCGATCGCAAGGTTCGACCCCCGGGGCCTTGCGTCGGTTGCTGAGTCACCGCTTCCTCTTCGGGTTTTTTCGGGGTTCGGTGCCATGGCGCCTACCCGAGCCTCACTCGATGTGTACACGGATGCATCGTCTCTAGGCTGGGGTTTTGTGACCAGTGCTCACCAGGGCGGCCAGGGGCGTTGGGGTCCGTCCTTCCGTCGAGCTCACAGCACGGTGCGGGAGTTCGCGGCGGTGTGGTTTGCTCTTCGGAGGATTCGGGTGGCCCGCGGATCAACGATCCGGCTCCATTCGGACTGCTCTCCGGTGGTTCATTGCCTGAACCGCGGGGGTTCGATGCGGTCCTCGTCTCTTTGGGGTTGGTCGCTTCGGGTGACTCGTCTGCTGAGCTCTCGGGGTTTGGCTCTCCTGGCTGTTCACGTATGGGGCGTGTCCAACGTCTTGGCGGACGCCCTGTCTCGCTTCGTTCCCCTCTCCACGGAGTGGACGGTCGACGACGAGTCCTTCCCTGGCTTTGCCAGACGTTCGGGCGTCCCGAGGTGGACCTCTTCGCGTCGGCGTGGTCGCAGCGTCTTCCCGTGTATGCGGCGCCCTTCCCCGATCGCGAGGCTGTCGGGGTTGACGCCTTGTGGCTCGACTGTCGAGGTGGAGGTTCCTGTACCACTTTCCCCGGTTCAGCTGTTGCTCCAGGTCCTGACTCGCTTAGAGACTACCAGGGGAGAGTTGTCCTTCTGGCCCCTTGGTGGCCGGCCCAG
>WNGS01048591.1:0-10475 GCA_020271785.1 Procambarus virginalis | reverse complement strand
GATTCATCCAAGTTTACTTTTATTTTTAAGTGCCTAAGCAAAGACTCAAGCTCCAATCTAAAGGCTTGGAGTGAGACTGCTGTATTATTTGGATGTTTTAATTAACAGCTTCTGGGTTAAATTCTGATAGTCCTTTCAGGCTTTGCATAGTTGTCCTTGAGTAGTGTACAGCATTGTCATAATGGTCCATCTGGGGATTCAGATTACTGACTACCTGAAAGGCTTCATCCTTCAAGACCTCTGTAAATACGTAAACTTTGTCGTCTTTGGTACATTGACATTAGAATCCACAGAATCGACAAATTGCTCCAGAAATTGTCCCAATTCTCGTCCTCTGTTCCAGAAAAAGTTGGAAGACTGAGTGATGGTAATTGACTTCTGGTGCTGTCTGATTCTGGGTAGTTGTAGCTGCAATATTATATTGGCCTTATGGGCGTCTATCAAATCTTCATAGCGTTGTACTTGTTCAAACATTGCATCTTCATAATCAGAGTGTTCTTGGAGAATGTTGTTCATCGTATCTTCATCAATACTGGAAACGTTAAGTAAATCTTGATACTGTTTCATTTGTTGCAACACACGTCATATTTGTTCCGTGTAAGTTTAAGATAGTTTCCAGTGCTGCATATTACTGGAGTTTGATTACTCATGTCTTCACATTTGTTAATCTGCCTTGTGAGATGCCCCTTTAAGGCCCTAAGGGTTAATTTTACATTTTGGAGTGTAGACATCTTGAAAGTACTTGCTAGTCGTATGCCTTTAACCTATTTGGCACTTGAATTAGTAAAGCAACTAGTTTCCGAACTAGAGCTGTTTATCATTTAAAATATATACTACTGTATAATCATACACGCTATAATTTGAGTGGTAAGCCTGTATCAATGCTGGTATTCCGCAAGCTAGCCCGTCTTTTACTCTTGGTTGGTACAGAGACACAGGGTTAACACTCAAAGGTGAAATGATTATAGTTAAATTATACCTATAATTATATGTATGAATATCAGGTTGACAACACAACTCGGGTTGTCCTGAATACTGCATAAAAAATATGTACTTGCTAGGTTGTATATATGTTCAACTCTAGACAAGTGTAAAAAATTCTTACCCTTACACCAGGTTAGCACAATAAATTAAACTAGGTTGCTGTACAACACCAGCCTAAAATGTCCTACCCTTGTGCAAGAATTTGCTGTAAACAATGTGGTATGCAGTATGTAATGGTGCAATATTAAAGTAATGTTTATACTTAAATTACAAAAACATTTATAAGTAACTTATAAGTAAAGTAGCCTCTTATCAACCTCTTGTAATGAAAAGGGCACAATAGTTCTTTGGCACAGGCCTCAGAACAATAATAGTGCTTTGTTGAAAGTTCTGCTTGCTATGAGATTGAAAAGTTAGGCTAGAAAATGTAAATATAGCAATGTCTTTCTGCTATAATATTGCACTACTAATGTATATCAGGATCTTATAACTAGATGCAATGTACCTACTGGTTAACTGTAATAATCATCTAGGTTCAAAGGACCATAATTTATGTGGTAAAAACTCCAGGCAGTATATCTCCCTTAATTGACTTCAATCAATATAGTTTATCTTATTTTTTCTTAGTAGGTAAGAAATTGAGTGGACTGTATGTACTTGTTAAAACTGCCTGAAATTATTCTCACACAAATTGGAGGGACAATTTGTAGCTTAAACCACTTTGT
The DNA here is from genome assembly GCA_020271785.1 of Procambarus virginalis. Classification (NCBI taxonomy): domain Eukaryota; kingdom Metazoa; phylum Arthropoda; class Malacostraca; order Decapoda; family Cambaridae; genus Procambarus; species Procambarus virginalis. The sequence continues at coordinate 8,766 of WNGS01048591.1, read as the reverse complement.
AATGGCTCCTTCTTAAACTACAAATTGTTTACCTAAGTTTAATTATATTATTTTATCATACCACATATGGTGGTCTAATCTACTATTATTTCAACAATTATTACTTGTTATGAATACTACTACTACAATATAAGAAAGGGTCTTAGCTGGACTTGTTGTATTGGCCCTGCTAAGGCTGTGTAGTTTATTGCATCAAATGGGTGTGGCCCTGTGCCTCATGGTGCCAGTAATGGCGTCTGTAGAGGTCTACAAGCGTTGGCAACAGCTAGGTACATGTGCATAGTTCTACTGCTCAGTTACTTGCTGTTCCAAGTCACAATTTTACCTGTATGGGATGCAAAGAGTTAATATCTGTTCCCTGAACATATCAATACAGGTATAACGTGGTATGTGAGGGCTGTAAAAATGGGTTACAGGTACATGGTGTTGGTGTTGTTCATATATCATAACCGACTTATACCCTTTGATATTAAGCAGTGCACTAGAATAATAAACAAATACTTGGTAAGCCGGATACAATCGTTGCTGTAGTTGTTGATAGGGTGTGTTGCTGGTTGTTGACACGTTAATTGGGTGTCTAGGTGTTAAACCAACTCTGGAGCCATGTGTGCAGCGTAAGGCTGCTTTGTTATTATTTACGTGTGAGCGTGGCGTCTGTAAGAGACGCTCGCTTTGTGTACTGTTCCAATATTTTGCTGGTTCCACTTCTAAGTTAAATTTACGTTAACAAGGGAATCAAGCTATATTTTGGTGTTAATAATTATATTCAGTCTTATTGAACACTTTTTTTATTCAATTTAGACATTAAACTGTAGTATGAACAGTGGTTTAATAATGTAAATACTGCGGCGACGTCGATGACGTCACGGAGTATCCCATTCTCTAATTTTAAGAGGATACTGTTAAGGGAAGACTATACTATTTGTGTATGAGTGTGTCGGTTTCCCGACATGAGGCACAGGGCCACACCCACATAGATGCTAACATGACACAGCCTTAGCAGGCCCTTACTACAGGCTCAGATAAGGCCATTCTAGTTATTGTAGTAGTAGTATTCATAAATAATAATAATTGTTGAAATAATAGTAGATTAGACCACCATATGTGGTATGATAAAATAATATAATTAAACTTAGGTAAACAATTTGTAGTTTAAGAAGGAGCCATTACAAAGTGGTTTAAGCTACAAATTGTCCCTCCAATTTGTGTGAGAATAATTTCAGGCAGTTTTAACAAGTACATACAGTCCACTCAATTTCTTACCTACTAAGAAAAAAATAAGATAAACTTTAATTTATTGAAGTCAATTAAAAGAAGATATACTGCCTGGAGTTTTTACCACAAGGGAAGTACTGGTGTTGATCATTATGAGGGAGGTACTGGTGATGATCATTATGAGGGAGTACTGGTGGTGATCATTATGAGGGAATACTGGTAGTGACCATTTTGAGGGAGTACTGGTGTTGATCATTATCAGAGAGTACTGGTGTTTATCATTATGAGGGAGTACTGGTTGCGATCATTATCAGAGAGTACTGGTGCTGACAATTATGAGGGTGGTGCTGGTGGTGATCGTAATGAGGAAGTTCTGGTAGAGATCATTATGAAGGAGTACTGGTGTTGATCATTATGAGGGAGTACTGGTGTGGATCATTATGAGGGAGTATTAGTGGTGATCATTATGAGGAAGTACTGGTGTTGATCGTTATGAGGGAGTACTGGTGTTGATCATTATGAGGGAGTGCTGGTGTTGAACATTATGAGGGAGTACTGGTGTTGATCATTATGAGGGAGTACATGTTTTGATCATTATGAGAGAGTACTGATGTTGATCATTATGAGGGAGTACTGGTGTTGATCATTTTGAGGGAGTAATGGATTTCATCATTATGAGGAAGTACTATTGGTGATTATTATGAGGGAGTAATGGTGTTGATCAATATAAGGGAGTACTGGTGTTGATCATTTTAAGGGATTAATGGTTTTTATCATTATGAGGGAGAGCTGGTGGTGATCATTATTAGAGAGTGCTTGTGTTGATCATAATGAGGGAGTACTGGTGGTGATCATTATGAGGGAATACTGGTGGTGACCATTTTGAGGGAGTACTGGTGTTGATCATTATGAGGAGTACTGGTGTTGACCATTATGAGGGAGTACTGGTGGGGATCCTTATGAGGGAGTACTGGTGTTGACATTATGAGGGAGTACTGGTGGTGATCATTAGGAGGGAGTAATGGTAATGGTCATTATGAGAGAGCACTGGTGTTGAACATTAAGAGAGATTACTGGTGGTGATCATTATGAGGGAGTACTGTTGGTGACCGTTATGAGGGAGTACTGGTGTCGAACATTATGAGGGAGTACTGGTGTTGATCATTATGAGGGAGTGCTAGTGTTGATCATAATGAGGGAGTAATTGTGTTGACCATTATGAAGGAGTGCTGGTGTTGATCGTTATGAGGGTAGTACTGGTGTTGATCATTATGAGGGAGTACTGGTGCTGATCATTTTGAGGGAGTACAGGTGTTGATCATTATGAAGGAGTACTGGTGGTGATCATAATGAGGGAGTATTGGTGTTGCTCATTATGAGGGAGAACTGGTGTTGATCATTGTGAGAGAGTACTGGTGTTGATCATTATGAGGGAGTACTGGTGTTGATCATTATGAAAGACTAATGGTGTTGATCTTTATGAGGGAGTACTGGCGTTGATCATTATGAGGGTTTAATGGTGGTGATCATTATGAGGGAGTACTGATGTTGATCATTATGAGTGAGTTCTGTCGATGATCATTTTTAGGGTGTACTGGTGTTGATCATTATGAGGCAGTAATGGTTTTAATCATTATGAGGGAGTACTGGTGGTGATCATTATGAGGGAGTACTGGTGTTGATCATTATGAGGGAGTACTGGTAATGATCATTATAAGAGAGTACTGGTGTTGATCTTTAAGAGAGAGTACTGGTGGTGATCATTATGATGGAGTACTGTTGGTGACCGTTATGAGGGAGTACAGGTGTTGATCATTATGAGGAGTACTGGTGTTGATCATTATGAAGGAGGTAATGGTGTTTATCATTATGAGGGAGTACTGGTGGTGATCATTATGAGGGAATACTGGTGGTGACCATTTTGAGGGTGGTGCTGGTGGTGATCGTAATGAGGAAGTTCTGGTGGAAATCATTATGAAGGAGTAATGGTGTTGATCATTATGAGGGAGTACTGGTGTTGATCATTATGACGAGTACTGGTGTTTATCATTATGAGGGAGTACTGGTGGGGATCTTTATGAAGGAGTACTGGTGGTGATCATTAGGAGGGAGTACTGGTGTTGATCATTATGAGGGTGGTGCTGGTGGTGATCGTAATGAGGAAGTTCTGGTGGAAATCATTATGAAGGAGTAATGGTGTTGATCATTATGAGGGAGTACTGGTGTGGATCATTATGAGGGAGTATTAGTGGTGATCATTACGAGGGAGTACTGGTGTTGATCATTATGAGGGAGTACTGGTGTCCATCATTATGAGAGAGTGCTGGTGTTGATCGTTATGAAGGAGTACTGGTGTTGATCATTTGAGGGAGTACTGGTGTTGATCATAATGAGGGATTTCTGGTGTTGATCATTATGAGGTTGTGCTGGTGTTGACCATTATGAGGGAGTGCTGGTGTTGATCATTATGAGTGAGTGCTGGTGTTGATCATTAAAAGGGTGTAATACTGTTGATCATTTTGAGGGAATACTGGTGTTGATCAATATGAGACAGTACTAATGGTGATCAATATGAGGGAGTGCTGGTGTTGATCATTATTAGTGAGTAACGGTGTTGATCATTTGGAGGGAGTACTGGTGTTGATCATTATGAGGGAGTACTGGTGTTGATCATTATGAGGGAGAGCTGGTGGTGATCATAATGAGGGAGTACTGGGGTTGATCATTATGAGGGAGTACTGGTGGTGATCATTATGCGGGAGTACTGGTGGTGATATTTGTGAAAGAATATTGGTGTTGATCATTATGAAGGAGTACTGGTGTTGATCATTATGATAGAGTATTGGTGTTGATCTTGATGAGGGAGTACTGGTGTTGATCATTATAAGGGAGGTGCTGGTGTTGATTATTATGAGTGAGTGCTGGTGTTGATCATTTAAAGAGAGTAATACTGTTGATCATTTTGAGGGAGTACTGGTGTTGATCATTATGAGAAAGTACTAATAGTGATCATTATGAGGGAGTACTGTTGATGATCATTATGAGGGAGTGCTGGTGTTGATCATTATTAGTGAGTAACGGTGTTGATCATTTGGAGGGAGTACTGGTGTAGATCATTATGAGGGAGTACTGGTGTTGATCATTATGAGGGAAAGCTGGTGGTGATCATAGTGAGGGAGTTCTGGGGTTGATCATTATGAGGGAGTACTAATGGTGATCATTATGAGGGAGTATTGGTGTTGATCATTATGAAGGAGTACTGGTGTTGATCATTATGAAAGAGTATTGGTGTTGATCTTTATGAGGGAGTACTGGTGGTGAGCATTATGAGGGAGTTCTAGTGGTCATCATTATGAGAGAGTACTGTTGGTGATCATTTTTAGGGAGTACAAGTAGTGATCATTATGAGGCAGGTAATTATGTTGATCACTATGAGGGAGTACTGGTGGTGATCATTATGAGGGAGGTTATGGTGTTGATCATTATGAGGGAGATCTGGTGGTGATCATTATGAGATAATTCTGATCGTGATCGTTTTGAGGCGTACTGGTTTTGATCATTATGAGGAATACTGGTGATGATCATTATGAGAGAGTGCTGGTGGTGAGCTTCATGAGGGAGTACTGGTGGTGATCATACGAGGGAGTACTAGTGGTGAACATTATGAGGGAGTACTAGTGTTGATCATTATGAAGGAGTACTGGTATTGATCATTATGATGGAGTACAGGTTTTAATCATTATGAGCGAGTATTGGTGTTGATCATTATGAGGGTGTACTGGTGTTGATCATTATGAGGGAGTACTGGTGTTGATTATTATGAGGGAGTAATGGTCATGGTCATATTGAGGAAGTACTAATGGTGATCATTATGAGGGAGTACTGGTGTTGATCATTATGAGGGAGTGCTGGTCTTGATCATTATGAGGGAGTTCTGGTCTTGATCATTATGATGTAATATCTCGACCGCGCACCCAGCTACTACCAATGAAATAACCGCGCAATCACCACTCTTTCTATAGTAATAACGGATGCTCTACCGACCATGTAAGATGTTATCACTCGGGCCGTCATACGAGGACGTAAATCAGTAAACAGAGGAGAGAGAGCGGGAGAGAGAGAGAGAGATAGTGAGGAAGAGTGAGGCAGAGCGAGAGCGAGAGCAAGGGAGGGATAACGAGAACCAGTGAGGGCGAGGGAGAGCCAGACTCTAGTGAGGGAGAGTGAGACAGAAGGATAGAGATATACGTAGTCACAGCCTATCGTATGAGTTACCGAGTAACGCTGCCACCGCCCTGAATTACCGGACAGGGGACCGGAGTGAGATTCATAGGTCTTGCAGATGGTCTAAACCTACCAGGACAGGTGTAGGGGACAATTGAGCGGTACAAGGATCCTGGCCTGTCACTCGAATAATCCTGACCACTTGGGAACTATAGAGGACACAAGAATAAGGCGGGACACACCCAATACTAACATCTCAACACTGGACGGACAGGGGGAGGAGTACTGCATAATTACGGACACTAGGTCACTAGGGCAAAGGGCACGGTAGGCCCAATATCACTAAGACAAGGAACCATTAATACACATTTAATAACACTTGATAATATATGACATTATTCGAAATAATTAAATCGGCACTTCCCTAACTAATTCCTACCAGAGGCCAAGAGCACTGAATGAGGTGCTTTAGTTCAAGAGAACCGTACTTACTCGTATCGTGTTCCACAGTTCTCATGGAGATGATGTTCCCTCCTTGAGTCCACTCACACTGTTCTATCCGGCTGCACCTACTCGACAGTCCCTCTTCCATGATCTCTTGCTCCCCGGATGACTATGAGGGTTTGCATTTAATGTCGAGGAGTTAATCCCTGTAGACGGCATCAACTCTGACCTCCTAGTGACTCGGTGGACGTTGACCTATCCTCCTGGTTAACTTGTACAGAGGTGTAACTTTTACATTGTCTGCCGCCACTTGCCTGGCTCCTGTGGTTTGTTCATCCTCCACGTGGCTTGTTTATGCTGTAAATATGTTCATGTTGTACCACTATGTACTGCTCTCTTGTTACAATGAGGGAGTACTGGTGTCGATCAATATGAGGGAGTACTGGTGGTGATCATAATGAGGGATTACCTGTGTTGATCATTATTAGGGTGTACTGGTGGTGATCATTGTGAGAGAGTACTGGTGTTGACCATTATGAGGGAGTACTGGTGTTGATCATTATGAGGGAGTACTGGTGGTAATCATTGTGAGGGAGTACTGGTGGTGATATTTGTGAAAGAATACTGGTGTTGATCATTATGAGGGAGTACTGGTGTGATCATTATGAAAGAGTATTGGGGTTGATCTTTATGAGGGAGTACTGGTGGTCATAATTATAAGAGAGGACTGTTGGTGATCATTTTGAGGGATTACTGATGTTGATTATTATGAGGGAGTATTGGTGGTGATCATTATGACTGAGTGCTGGTGGTGATCATTATGAGAGAGTACTAGTTGTCATCATTATGAGAGAATACTGGTGGTGATAATTTTGAGGGATTACTGATGTTGATCATTTTGAGGGAGTAATGGTGTTGATCATTATGAGGGTGTACTGGTGGTGATTATTATGCCAACGAGGCTATATGAACCACTTCCCCGCCGGCACTTCCGAGTGCCGGCGGGGAAGTGGTTCATATAGCCTCGGCTATCACTTCCTTATGTCCGGTCGTGATGGTCAAGCGGATTAAGGCGCCCCTGTACATACCAGTTGCGTTGCCCCTGGCAGTATGGGTTCGAGTCATTTCTGGGGTGTGAGTTTTCAGTTATATATAATATATATATATATATATATATATATATATATATATATATATATATATATATATATATTAAGGGGGTACCACCTCTGGTGCAATTATAGGGACCCACAGCCTCAGAGAAGGGAACACAGAATATATAATATATATATAATAATATATATATAATATATATATATATATATATATATATATATATATATATAATATATATATATATATATATATATAAAATATATATATATATATATATATATATATATATATATATATATATATATATATATATATATATATATATGATAGGGGTACCACCTCTGGTGCAAGTGTAGGGACCCATAGACTCGGAGACGAAAATACACAGTACTCAAGGAAGACCATGTGGACCATCACTTAACACTTTGATATTATCTTCTCCTACCACCCTATTCTTTTAGTGTGTGTGTGTATATATATCTAACTTTATTTAATAATATCCTTTTAGTCGATAGGGTCGCCATGGGTTCTCCCCTAGGTGTCCTGTATGCGAACTTCTACATGGGTACTATTGACCAAAAGGTCTTAGTCGACATGAACTTGAAACCGGCCATATACTGCAGGTATGTTGACGACATTTTTACACAGGTACCTGATGTCAGACGTCTGCAGGAGTTGAAGGAGGCATTTGAGCAGAATTCTGTGTTGCGTTTCACTTATGAGATGGAGAAGGATGGGAAGCTGCCCTTTCTAGATGTAACAGTCATGGAAAGGAGCGGAGGTTTCACACTGCAGTCTACACTAAGGAAACAAACATAGGAATGTGCCTAAATGCCAACAGTGACTGCCCAGACAGGTACAAGAGGAGTGTTGTTAACGCTTATGTCGACCGTGCTCTCAGCCACAGCTCAGGATGGAAGCAAGTCGATGAAGAACTCTGTAGGGTAAGGCAGGTCCTAGTCAACAACGGCTTCTCCAATGGTTTCGTTGAAGACATCATAAGAAGGAGGTGAAACGCCATGCAACCTCTGAAGAGACAACTAACACAACACCTATACCCCCTATTAGACTATTTTACAGGAACTTCTTTCCACAGCTCATAAAACGGAGGAAAGGGTCCTGAAAGATATTGTTAATAGAAACGTTATCCCTACAGACAAAAATCAGAAGATACAACTGACGATTTACTATAAAAACAAAAAAACGGCCAACCTACTCATGAGAAACTCTCCAGACACAAAGCAGAACGCTTTAAAAGAGACAACGTCGTCTATGCCTTCAAATGCCCATTGGGGACTGTAAGCCTCAAGAACTCAGTATATAGGCAAGACAAACAACATCTCTTTCCAGGCGATTAACGATGCATAAGCAACAGGGCTCCATAAGGAACATATAATCTCTTCCCACAACCAGACCATCACCAGAGAATCTTAACAAACAACACAGAAATCATCGATAGATACAGCGATAGCAGGCGGCTTGACATCTGCGAGGCACTACACATCAAGAAGTCAACACCAGCAATCAACAGCCATTAATGCACAACTATATTCTACCCACTTCAAGACCCGCTCCAATATAGAAGCATCAAGAAATATGGGCCAATAGGCCTCTGCAGTTATTCTTCCATTTTACCTTCACTTACCCATTGTTTCGTGTTCTATGCTGTTGAAAGTTTTGTTACCTCATCCCAAAAGGTTGTAACATATCACCCACAAAAAAATGCGGATAAAATAAAATGAAAGCTGTTTAAATCATAGCATAAGT
>WNGS01048587.1:0-10843 GCA_020271785.1 Procambarus virginalis | reverse complement strand
AACAGGACCTGACACGCTATAAACAGGACCTGACACTATAAACAGGACCTGACACTATAAACAGGACCTGACACACTATAAACAGGACCTGACACTATAAACAGGACCTACACTATAAAACAGACCTGACACACTATAAACAGGACCTGACACGCTATAAACAGGACCTGACACACTATAAACAGGACCTGACACACTATAAACAGGACCTGACACTATAAACAGGACCTGACACACTATAAACAGGACCTGACACTATAAACAGGACCTGACACGCTATAAACAGGACCTGACACACTATAAACAGGACCTGACACACTATAAACAGGACCTGACACGCTATAAACAGGACCTGACACCTATAAACAGGACCTGACACTATAAACAGGACCTGACACTATAAACAGGACCTGACACACCTATAAACAGGACCTGACACTCTATAAACAGGACTGACACTATAAACAGGACCTGACACTATAAACAGGAACTGACACACTATAAACAGGACCTGACACACTATAAACCGGACCTGACACTATAAACAGGACCTGACACACTATAAACATGACCTGACACTATAAACAGGACCTGACACACTATAAACAGGACCTGACAAGTAGTAAACAAGGTTGTGACATGGTGTAAACAGACCTGTACTAAACATGACCTGAATGTTGTCTGAATGACATGAGATGATGTAAACATGACTAGACACGTTCCACGTGGTTCATAGTACGCTTTAACAGATGTACTACACAAGCCGGACACGTATGCAAACAAGGTGGAGATGTCACAATGAGTTACCGGCATCGACGTGTCAAAATGAATGAACACATATCAACAGGGGTGCTGTTGTTGTTGTTGTTTTAGATTCAGCTACTCAGAACAAGAAGTTCCAGTAGCACGGGCTATGGTGAGCCCGTAAGTGGAGGCTCTTTAGAGCCTTTATCTGTATCAGTAGCAACAGGGTGCACTGAAGCACAAGTGAAGCACTTCGGATCGGCACAAGTAGTGACGACACGAAGAGGTTTCAGCATGCATTATAGTTTAAGAACACGATGTAAACAAGGGCTGGACAGGATGGGTAAACATACCGGGTCATTACGTGTTCCCAGGATAACGAACGATGACCATCCTGATATAACCAGCGGGTCAAAATACCTTCCCCCCGAACGAGACCGTGAACGAGGCATTGTGGACGGTGGGGTGCGAGGGGGTGAAACTGGTTTCGAACCTGAATGAGCGGCCAGAGCAGAGGTTCACTTCCACGAGTTGTGTTGTGTCCAAACCACGCAACACCCCACCCCCTCCCTCCCCTTCCCCCCCCCCCTCTTCCAGCCAAACACCATCAAGCAAAATAAACTTCAGCGAATTCTGTGTTTTTTTAATGTAATTCAAATATATAACAAATATTATTCAACTGAAACAAATAGGCTGAGAGTTTTTGCATATCCAGCTTATGTTCTAGCAAGATAGGCCTATGCCTCCAGCTTATTCCCCAAGACAGGCACATTCACCAGCCTCACTTCCAATGACAAAATCAACTATTTTTTCAAGGGAAGGGGGGGGGGTAGGGGGCGGTGGTCTGATCACATTGGACTTCGTTATTCGCAACGGAGCGGACGCTGACAAACATAAACAATAACGTAAAGCAATGCTAAGATAACCTTCCACTCTCCACCGCCTCACAAATTCCTTAATCTGCGCGTCTTCTCCTGCCTGAGGAGCTGAGACCAAATTGAATCTTAATGTGCCTATCCCGCCATCTTGGGGACTCACCATACTGTACAGCAACAAACTCTTATCATTTAGATACATTGATCACAGGACTCAGGCTGACACAATGGTTTTAGAGCGGCCATAATCCCTGTGGAGGCTGGACTTGGGGGGCAGAGAGTGTCCGGTTACCTGAGTCTGGATGAGTCTGGTACTATGGAGGTGCTAACTCATCACGCGAGTGTGAGTGAGCTCATCATGAGTGTGTGTGTGTGAGTGAGTCTCGTGAGAGTGTGAGTGCTCGCTGGTTACTTCACAAACCTAACAAACCCCAAAGGCTGCTTATTGGCTGCTTTTATTGGATCTTTTAAAAAGTGTTTTATTCAGGATTATTAATAATGGATGTTAAATATTTTAACAAAGATGGACAGAAGCGAACGATCACCTTTTGCTCTTGTTTATATGGAAATGTTTTAATATGCTCATTTGAAATTTGAAATTTTAGTTATTTCACTTTTATTATTATTATATTGTATTTTTAGGCCTGGGGGTGAATGCAGAGTTGGAGCGACGTGTGAACAATGCAGCAGTGAGAGGTGAGCGCCCATGTGTGCCAGGAGTTGAGCGCCGTTGAGGCTCTAAAAGTGAGCGCCCGCTACACCCACGTCCCAGCCAGCTATCACCAGCAGCCTCTGAGGTGTTCCAACCAACCCACCCAAACAAGACATTACCAATGGTTCGCTCAACTTCTGCGACATTGCTTGCACTTCCTTATCTTTGCCTATTTCCTCTTCTGGAGTTGGAGTCTTTGATCGTTGGGGGGAAGCAGACTCGGGGGACGGAACGTCCCCTGGGAGCTCTGCAACCTCTGCTAGGAAGACCTCAGCAGCCTTGAGTCTTAGAGGAGGAGAGTCGTCTCCTGTTCTGGCCCAAAAGTCTACCTCTTCCGCCTCTTCCGTCGGGGTCTGCGAGTGTTTAGACCCAGTGCGCGGAGAGATGGATCTGCCGGCCCAAAAGTCCCCTGACAAATCCTCGGTGCCATCTGGTAGAAGCGGTTTACTCTCCTCTGCGAGTTCGTCAAACAGCAAGAAGACATCATCTGAGGTTTTGCTAGCGTCTGCTGTCTCGACTCCAATCGGCTCAGGTACTGAGTCTAACACAAGTTTTGGCCTTAAAGGTGGTGACTCGTTGCGAGACCAGAAGTCAGATGGAAGTCCAGCGTCTTCAGCCTCAGTGTCTGGTGGTGAAAGAGACGCATCATCAACCTTCACAACAGATCTTAAAGGCAACGAAGTTTTTCCAGTGACACAAATTGCAGCTTCTTCAGATTTTTCAGCAACTACAATATCCCCAACTTTGGGGCCTTCGGCAGGTGGGGAGACGTCAACCTTTCTCTCAGGTCTCCTCAGTGGAGGTGAAGAGTCTCTAGAACCCCAAATATCGATTTCTTCAGCTATAGGAGCAGCTTCAGCTGTTGGTTCTTTAACAGCTGCTTCTTCTACAGGTGGCGAAGGAGCAGCTTCAAGTGGAGGTTCTTCAAGAGTCTGTACTTCAGCAGGCGGTGAAGGAGTAACTTCAACTTCTACAACAGGTCTCCTCAGTGGAGGTGAAGAGTCCCTTGAACCCCAAATGTCGATTTCTTCAGCTACAGGAGCATCTTCAGCTGTTGGTTCTTCAACAGCTGCTTCTTCAACAGGTGGCGAAGGAGTAACTTCAAGTTCTACAACAGGTCTCCTTAATGGAGGTGAAGAATCTCTTGAACCCCAAATGTCGATTTCTTCAGCTACAGCAGCAGGTTGCTCAACATCAGCTTCTTCTTCAGGTGGCGAAGGAGCAGCTTCAAGTGGAGGATCTTCAAGAGTCTCTACTTCAGCAGGCGGTGAAGGAGTAACTTCAACTTCTGCAGCAGGTCTCCTCAATAGTGGTGAAGAGTCTCTAGAACCCCAAATGTCGATTTCTTCAGCTATAGGAGCAGCTTCAGCTGTTGGTTCTTCGACAGCTGCTTCTTCTTCAGGTGGCGAAGGAGCAGCTTCAAGTGGAGGTTCTTCAAGAGTCTCTACCTCAGCAGGCGGTGAAGGAGTAACCTGAACCTGTGTAACAGGTCTCCTTAGTGGAGGTGAAGAATCCCTTGAACCCCAAATATCGATTTCTTCAGCTATAGGAGCAGGTTCAGCTGTTGGTTCCTCAACAGCTTCTTCTTCTAAAGGTGGCGAAGGAGCAGCTTTAAGTGGAGGTTCTTCAAGAGTCTCTACCTCAGCAGGTGGCGAAGGAGTAACTTCAACTTCTGCAGCAGGTCTCCTTAGTGGAGGTGAAGAGTCTCTTGAACCCCAAATGTCGATTTCTTCAGCTACAGGAGCAGGTTGAACTGTAGGTTCTTCAACAGCTGCTTCTTCTACAGGTGGCGAAGGAGTAACTTGAACCTCTGCAACAGGTCTCCTCAGTGGTGGTGAAGAGTCTCTTGAACCCCAAATATTGATCTCTTCTATTTCTTCAACTACAAGAGAAGTTTCAGCTGTAGGTTCCTCAACAGCCACTTCCACTTCTGCTGTAACTTCACCTGCTGGCTCCTCGAGAGTCTCTACTTCATTAGGTGGAGAAGGAGTAACTTCTTCAGTCACTATAACATGGCTTCTCGGTGGCGGCGAAAAGGCTCTTGGTCCCCAAATATCCGCAACTTCGTCTTCCTCCTCCTTCACGTCTTGTAATTGTTCGTCTCTAAAGCTTTTACGCTTCTTAGGAGGCGGAGAGAGATGTTCTTCGTCACTAACATGTTCCTGCTGTTCTCTTTCTTCTGTAACAATTTCATACACAACTTGTGTTCTCGCTTCCTCTGAATCAAACCATCTCTCGAGCAGTGCTTCGTCTGGCGATTCTTCTGTTGGTTCGATTGGAGTCTCCTCGGTACCTGTAACGATTCGCTCTTTTTCTTCTTCTTCGTCTATAAAGGGAACTGCTCTTCGTGGTCTCAGCGAAGTCGAAAACACTTCAGAGCTCCAGATGGTGACGTTGGATTCGTTTTGCCTGAACTGTTCGGAAATTTCCTGTTCAGTTTCTTCTACAACCTGATGTCTGACTGCTGATGTCTCGTCACTAGTGACTTCAATCGTGCCACTTGATTTCCAAAACTTCTCCTCTTCCTGCTTTTGTATTGACTCCAAGACGACGACCCGAGTGTGAGTGTCTTCTGCACCAAACCACCTTTCTACGAGATCTTCGTCATTGTCGTCTGTCTGATACGTTTCTCTGGTCTCATCTCCACCATTTTTTTGTTCTGCTTCCCTCTCCTCTGTCTCCTCCACCTCTATTTTTATCCTCCTAATTGGTGGCGGAGAATCTTTAGCTACCCAAAAATCGTCGGAATCCTGCTCCTCCTCCTCCTCATCTTCGGGCTCTTCAGTTGTCGCTTTTTCGGCGGGTGACTGCGAGGTAGGTTCTGTATCAACGATCTCAGGTCTGATCCTCAATGGCGGAGAAGAGTCTCGGGAACCCCAGATATCAATTTCTTCTGGTTGGGAACCTTCAGGATTTGTTTCTTCGGCTTCAACTCTAGGTTTCTCCTCGAGCTGTTCTTCGCCAGGCGGTGAAGGAGTAGCTTCTATGGATTCTTCAGTGGCCCTTATCCTTAGTGGAGGCGATGCATCTCCTGGACCCCAAAAATCATATTCTTCAGGCTCCTTTACAGGTGACTCAGTTAGAAGATCCTGATGAGGTGGTCCTCCTGAAGGCGGTGATGGGGTGCCCTCCTGGGCTTGTGTGGCTTGTCCTATTCTCAGTGGTGGGGAGGAGCCTCGCGATCCCCATATATCGATTTCCTCCTCCTCCAGTAGGCCCTCAGCCTCAGCCTCCCCAGCAGTGGTTACAGAGCCTTCCTGTGCTTCCTGCAAAGTCTCCTCCTCCTCAACTCTGGTTGGGATTTTGGCCTTCTTTGAGGGTGGAGATAGGTCTCTCTCGCTCCAAATGTCCCCTACTGCCCCATGAGGATCCTGTGAGAAGTGCTGTGTCAGAGTTCCCTCACGGCTTGGTTAGCAAATTATCCTTGAAAATAAAATAAGGCATTCTGTGTTAACTGGAGAGAGAGAGAGAGAGAGCAGAGCTGCATTATGAACTGAACCATTCCCTGGGAGAACTGTGCTTTAATAATTATGAGTGGTCTTCTTAAACATGGCCTTACAAGTCATATTTAATGCATCTTGATTATTTACATAACATGGTTTAGAGAAATTATATATTAATGTATAATACTGTATGTATTTCACCAACATGTATCACAACTACCTATCTCACCCTCCTTACCAACACGACACATTGAGCCACGAGGGCCTACACTTTCTGCCCCTTTCTCACATTATGTATTTAATAAGCGACTGAATGATTCTCATCATTTCTTATTTAAATGAAACATTATTTTAGATATCTTTCAGTGAAAACTGAATCCTATATATCTAGTTGTGTGTGTGTGTGTGTGTGTGTGTGTGTGTGTGTGTGTGTGTGTGTGTGTGTGTGTGTGTGTGTGTGTGTGTGTGTGTGTGTGTGTGTGTGTGTGTGTGTGTGTGTGTGTGTGTTTAAAATAAACCATTACTCAACGGTCAAATGTAAGAATGAAAAAAATATATATAAATACACTGTACTAACTTTGTAAAACATTCACTTTTATTTAAAAACAAAAAAAAGACTTGAAAACAAGTCATAGTGAAATTATTTACAAATAATTCCAGGGAAAAATATAGGAGTTATATATATTTCTTGAGGATAACATATCCCCATAAAAAAATTTTGTGCTATATTTTTCCCTTTTAGTAATTACTATTTAGGTTTTTAATTCTTTTACTCCAGTTCATCCCAGAGAAGACAAAACAAGCTTAAACTCAAAAAAATAAATTAACCAAGAAGAAATTGTCTGCCACGCAGAAGATATTTGTTGTTTATAAAATAGCATTAAAGCACGGGTTTATAAGAACTTAAAGAGATAACGTACGCAACACAGATTTGATTAGAAGTTGTGTTAAGTTCAGACGCTAAGTACCCGAGTCTCCTTAAGGTCGGAAGAGGGAGACTTAGACCTTTAAGTACTTACATTGTTACTTAATGAGTAGTTGAAGATGGGAAGCAACATTATAACTAGCCAATGAGTACTCGTAACTACTCTACCTCATGTAGGGCCACTCCATCTCATGATCATTCTACTTCTGAACTAATCTACCCCATGTATATGCATTCCACATTATATGTCCTCATATTCCACATTATATGCCCTCATATTCCACATCATATGCCCTCATATTCCACATCATATGTCCTCACATTCCACCTCGTGTGTCCTCACACTCCACCTCATCATGTAAGCAAAATAAACGTAATTCATTAAGTGTTTTAAGCCACTTATCGTTCTAAAGACTTTACCACACACTCGGTCTCCACTAAATGTTTTCTAAGTGTATCATGAAGACTATTCCAGAAGGTCATTAGAGCTGTTATGAGGGGTCGTAGAGCCGCCTTAATGACTCTAGAGTAGACGAGAAGCTCTAGATAGGACGAGGAAGTCTAGAGGTAGAAAACCATTAGAGAAAGAAGAAAGAGGAGTAAGGAGGAAGATGAAAGAAGGGAAGAAGAAAGGAAAAGAAAGAAAGGAAAAGAAAGAAAGAAGAAGTAGGAATTGCCGGAACAGGCTAAAAATGTCTTTAAAACTGGATATACTATGTAGTGTACCAGTACTACGGGGTGTCGGTACTGTGAAGTGTACCACGGTGGTGTCGGTACTGTGTAGTGTACCATGGGGGTATTGGTAGTGTTCGGTGTATCCTATATACACATCACACCAAGACTGACTATATAACGTATTACCACCATCTACACCTTTATCCACGACACCCACACCTACATGTACAGTAGCCACTTTGCTTACACTTTTTATCCAGTTCCACTTCAGCATTTACACCTGCATGTGTGCATCTACGCTTACCTCTACGCTTACATCTACGCTTACATCTACACTTCCATCTACGCTTCCATCTACACTTACACCACAATCACACTAGTTACCAGCCTCAGTTTGTTCAAGTTGCCCTTCAAATGCATGAAGGACTTTGTAAGTGATTTAGCCAGAAAAAGATTACGACGACTTTCAAGTATTAAAGCGGATAAGTGTTAGCGTAGAACGAACATAGAACTGCGCAGAAAGCCGACTGATATACTGAAAAATAATTACCTGCTACAAAGACGCTTTTGCCAAATTGTAAATTAAAAAAAAAAAGCTTTTTGTAAGTGTAGGTTATAGAAGCGATAAGTTATGTAACTGTTCTTTATTTCTATACAAAGCGATAAGTCTCTAGATACAAGATGGCACAAGAGAGAGTTACATAATCGAGTTAAAGAAGAAGGAAAAATATACTTTGGAATGAAATTCAGAAATCTGTGCCTGAAGCGGGAAATAATTAGAACAGGGTTGGCAGAAAAACTTCTCTACACTACGACCGGGGTTTTAAGAAAAAGGTATTTTGTGTCTATGATCGGAGCGTTGCGTCAAGACGATGGCCGGCGAATGATTACAGTAGACGCCGGGCGGCCGATGGCGCAAAAAAGCCTACTTTCCTAAGTTACTGTTATGCCATCAATATTATTTTGTATAGGGGAGGGGGAAGGCTCCTTGAATGCAGCGCAAACATTGTTTTATAACATTAAACTAAGAAAGTTATTCTGTCCTACGAAATTTGGCAGGTGCCTCTGTAGCAGATAGTGAGTGACTTCGCTACTCCCGCTGTGACTCTTCTATCAAAACATCATTACCCTCGATTTTCTGGGTCTTTTACTGGGCAAAGGAGTAGGGGTAAGTTCTTGGCCCTTGTCTGTGGCTCCCTTTCCTCGAGGGGTCGAGTCCCTGTTTAATACGGCCAATGAGCCCTTCTTCACTCCCTTAGCAATCAGTCTATGCTGCCTCTCTGGCGTGTTCTCGCCTGTACCCTCAGCTGAAGACAAGTCGTTATGTGTTGCTTGAGTCGTTCGTCTTGCAAGGTCACCGGCCTTACCGCTACTGCCCTTGCTAACTCTGCTTGATATCTGGGTTCCTTCTTCTGTCTGAAGGTCCATAGCGGACTTGGCTGCTATTGCTTCTCTTCTACCTGGATAACTGGGTTTATCCCTGGATTTTGAATTCAATCCATGCAAAGAGCTTGCGGGTGTGGACCTGCTTCTTCCTCCTTTCGTCCTATGGCGAGACCTGTTCCTGGCACCAATAAATCCAACCTTTCTTTTCAACGAGCTGTCCACCACTTGGCCCAAGAAACACGTCACCCGTACGGGAGACGGCTGCCGCACGTCGCTGTCAAACCACAAGTCGAGATTCACATCGTCCTCTTCACCGTCGGGAGGAAGCTGCACACGGAAACGCCTATATTTCTGCATGACCTTCTCAGCGTCGGCCGTTCTGGCTAAGATGGGAAGGGATCCTGTTACGTCTTTTCCTTTGGTCTTGAACGTGTGAAGTCCTTGGAATGAGCTGTTTTGAAAGACTGGCAGATCAAGAGCCTCGTAGGTCAGAAATGGACGACTTATTGAATCTCGCCGATTGCCTTCTGAGAAGCCCTTCCCTGTGCTGCGGACCGGGTTATCAGACCTCTCTGTCGGGGCCACAATTATCGGCACCGAGTGTCGCTGAGACACGTCGGTAGCCCGAGGTCCTGAGGGTGAATGGTCCAGCTTCATGTTCCTCCACGACCTCCCTGGGGAAGCCTCCGTCCTAATCCTCCCAACCTCCTCTGATGATTTCGTTTCATTACATTGCTGGATTACATTATTATGAGTGGCTGTGTTGCGCACCTCAGGCACGTTTGGGTGTTCAGATGGTGGTGTTGGCTTCTTGGAAACAGCGTTTGATTCCCCCAGTGTTCCATCTATTGCTGCGATATCTTTTAGAGGAATATTTTCCGAACTCATTTCAGGAGTCAATTCAACATCTTTTGGGTAACCTTCAGCTTTTCCTTTTCTTAGCAGAACATCTGGATCCTTGAAAGAACTTTCAGCATTTTTTCCTTTGGAGGGAATATGTGACTCTGCTCCTTTGGTGTGTCCGTCCCTTATCGGTGTGTCGAGGTCTTGCTTGACGGGGGCCAGCGGCGTCTTCTCTCCTGCGGGGGGAGACGTTTCCTTCACAGCCCAAAACTGTGCAATCCAGTCAGTTCCTTCGTCTTCTAACTCATGGCTAGGTTCTAACAGCCGACTTAAGTCATAAGTTTCTTCATTTACCTCTGTTCTCCAGGTTGTTTCCGGAAGAGTGACAGGTGTGTCCTCCTTAGTGGCACTCGAGGGCTGACCAGACACGTCATCCTTAGTGGCACTTGAGGGCTGACTAGACACGTCATCCTTAGTGGCACTTGAGGGCTGACTAGCCACACCATTCTTAGTGGCACTCGAGGGCTGACCAGATACGTCATCCTTAGTGGCACTCGAGGGCTGACCAGACACGTCGTCCTTAGTGGCACTTGAGGGCTGACCAGACACGTCATCCTTAGTGGCACTTAAGGGCTGACCAGACACATCATCCTTAGTGGCACTTAAGGGCTGACCAGACACATCATCCTTAGTGGCACTTGAGGGCTGACCAGACACACCATTCTTAGTGGCACTTGAGGGCTGACTTCCCTTTTTGGATAGATATTTCTGCTCTTCCTTTACAGCCAAGTTCTCTTCCTTAATAGCCGGGTTATCTACCTCTTCCCTCTTACTCCTCCACCCACCCTGGAAGAAGGTCTTCCTGTTCTTTTTACTGAGTTTCTTCTGTCGGCTTTCCTGCGACGCTGTCTGACACGAGTCTGGCACAGGCTCATGTTTGGTTGGAGAGACGCTTCTGATACCATCCTTGGCTGTCATGCTGCCTGTGTCAGCTTCATCTGCCACCGTATCTGACCTCGGGCTACCTTTGTCATTTGTGTTGGTGCCCGAACTGTGGGTCTCTGGTTGTGCCCCGGCCTGATGCCCAGCGACCGTGTCGTCTGATGTCCCAGGAGGCTGTAGGTCCACTCGCGGCCACAGGAGAGCTCTGGACTGCAAGAATAATCCTTCAGTTCCCGGAGGAGGTGAATGCTCTCTGTCTGCCCAGAAATCGATCTCATCTGTTTCTTCTATTGCGTTT
>WNGS01048583.1:0-12846 GCA_020271785.1 Procambarus virginalis | reverse complement strand
TCTAAACCTATCCAATTTATACCTATTGTCTGGTTCTGTCAAGTGTTGATACTTTAATAACAATATCAATATCCCCCTTGATTCTGTCCATTCATCCACTTGTAAACCTCTATCATGTCACCCATAACTCTTCGCCTTTCCAGTGAATGCAATTTAAGCTTTGGTAATCTTTCTTCATATGAAAGATTTCTAATTTGGGGAATAACTTTGCCATCCACCACTGGACACGTTCAAGTGAATTTATATCCTTGTATAGGCTGGAGCTCCGATTGTAGCGCGTTATTTGTAGCAGTGATGGAGGGATTACTGGAGGAATTGGTGAACTTGGTGGGGCTCTGAGAGCAGAGGTGGATTCTTACGAGAGGAGGTGCGACAGCTGAAGCGTCGGGGGGAGGCGGAGAAGACCAAGATAAACAAGACCTCGTCGTGGAGAGTCGTTGGGGACAGGGGTCTTAAGAAGACCTTGACAAGGCCGCCTACAGACGCCCTAAAGACGGCAAATCATTTGCCGTGTTGGAGGACGAGTGCTGTGGTGAGCCAGCGGTTCACTCCGAAAAGAAATCAGCAAGGAGCGGCGAAGCGCGGGCCCTCAGGGTGCTCAGAAAGTTAGGGAGGTACCGAGGCGAGTTTTGGTTGTGGGAGATTCCCAGGTGAGGTATTTAGACAGAACGTTTTGTGCCAGAGATAGGGGGAACAGATTAAGAGTTTGCTATCCGGGAGCTGGAATTGGTGATATTGTTGGAAACATGAAAGATATTATGACGGGAAATGGGAGCAAACCCATTATTTGTATTAGTGTAGGGGGTAATGATGTTGGGAGAGTTAGAAGTGAGGAACTAATACTGAAATTCAAGACAGCAATAGAATTAGTTAGGAGCAAGGGAGGAATCCCGATCAATGTGGCATTCTTCCAAGAAAGGGAGTGGGAAATGAATGGATGTCGAGGGCACTTGGTGTCAATTGCAGGCTGGAAAGATATTGCAAATCTAATGCAATATCTTATATAGACAACTGGGAACACTTCTATGGAAGAAATGAAATGTATGCTCGGGATGGGGTGCATCTATCGAGAGCTGGGGTTGTTGCTGTTGCAAACTCGTTGGAAGAAGTGGTTAGAGGTGTTTGTTTGGGTTTAAACTGTTAGTAGATAGAGGTATGGGAATTGATTTGGAGGAAGGATGTAATAAAAGTATGTGTTTGCGAGAAGGAGAAAGGAATTGCAAAATGATCAGGGAAAGAGAAGGGCCTCAAAATAACAATTCACTTAGGGTATATTACACAAACAGTAGAAGTCTAAGAAATAAAATTAACGAATTAAATGCTCTTGTCTGCACAGAAAAAATAGATATTATTGCACTTACCGAAACGTGGATGAATGTTGATAATAGAGAACTATTAGCCGAATATCAAATAAATGGATTTAAACTATTTCACACAGATAGATATATTAGACGAGGTGGTGGAGTAGCCATATACGTTAGGGACAATTTGAAATGTAGTCTCAAAGAGGGAATCAAAACTGAGCCACACACAGAAACTATTTGGATAGAATTAAACGAAAAAGCAAATAATATTATAATAGGAGTTATATATAGGCCACCAAATTTAGACAGAATGGAAGCAAAGCATCTATGGGATGAAATATCTAGGGCATCTAGATCTAACAGTATTTATGTCATGGGTGACTTTAATTTGAGTGGAATAAACTGGTTGAACAAAACAGGGAATAGTGAAGCAGAAGATTTTCTAGAATTAATTGACGATTGCTTTCTTACGCAACACATTAAGGAACCAACACGGGAAAATAATATTTTAGATTTAGTGTTAACTAACAGGGAAACACAAATTAATGACATCGAAATAGGGAGTGAGCTAGGGAACAGTGATCACAAAGAAATCAGATTTAGCATAGAATGGAATAGACCTGTAGGAGAAAATTCTGTTAAAGTGCCAGATTTTCGAAAAGCTGATTTTAATAGCCTAAGAAATTTTTTGGGTCAAATTGATTGGAAAGTCTTGGGTATGGGGTGTGGGCCGGTCTTGGAGCGAGACATGAACCCAGCGATAGGTGATGTAAATGGGGATTTCGATGTAGATTCAATTATAACGTATTTAAGAATATTCTAAACAAAGCACAGGAACGTAGTATACCACACAAATTGAATAGATCGATTACTAATGACCCAAAGTGGATAACAAAGAATTTGAAGAATCTTATAGGTAAAAAGAGAGCTTGGTAAAAGAGGATTAAAAATGGGGAGGTCACTTTAGAACAGGAATTCGTACAACTAGTTAGAAATGTTAAAAAAGAGATAAGGAAAGCAAAAAGAAACTATGAAGTTCGTATAGCAGGGCAAGCAAAGACAAATCCTAAAGTTTTTTTTCAGTTATATCGAACTAAGACTAGGGAAAGGATAGGTCCATTAAAAACTGAGACAGGTCAAATAACAGATAGTGATGAAGAGATGAGTAGTATTTTTAATAATATTTTGTATCTGTATTTACTAAAGAGGAACTTAACAATATGCCTTCAGCCCAACAAGTCTATGTGGGTGGGGACGAGGACAGGTTGACGAGTTTAGCAGTTACCAGGGAGGATGTTCTTAAACAAATAGTAAAACTCAAACCAAACAAATCCCCAGGGCCGGATGAAGTGTTTGCCAGAGTGCTGAAAGAATGCAAAGAGGAGCTTTGTGACCCCACTGTCAATCATATTTAATAAATCAATAGAGTCAGGCAGAGTGCCAGAGTTTTGGAAAGTTGCTAATGTGATACCAGTTTTTAAGAAAGGAGATAGATCACTTGCGTCTAACTATCGACCAATTAGCCTAACGTCTATTGTGGGAAAGTTACTCGAATCTATAATAGCAAATAAAATTCGTCTTCATCTTGAAAACATAAATTAATAATTGAGTCGCAACATGGTTTTATAAATGGCCGTTCATGTTTAACAAATTTGTTATCTTTTTATTCTAGCATAGTTGAGGCAGTTGATAGTGGTAAGGATTGTGATGTTGTGTACCTTGACTTTAGCAAAGCTTTCGATACAGTGCCACATGAAAGACTGATTAAAAAGATAGAGGCTCATGGTATTGGGGGTGCTATATTAAGCTGGATTAGGGCATGGCTATACCAAAGGAAACAGAGAGTTAGTATAAATGGAGTCAAGTCAGAGTGGGAAAATGTTGTAAGTGGAGTGCCTCAAGGCTCTGTCTTGGGACCTCTGTTGTTTATAATATATATAAAATGTTAGATTCAGGTTTGAGTAGCAACATTTGCAAATTTGCCGATGATACGAAAATCGGTAGGGAAATTAATTCGGAGGAGGACTCACTATCACTTCAAGTTGATCTAGATAGGGTTTTGAAATGGTCAAAGGACTGGCAGATGCAGTTTAATGCTGATAAATGTAAAGTTCTGAGGCTAGGTAATGATGATAGAGTTACAAGATACGAGCTAGATGGTGTTGAGATTGCGAAGTCGGATTGCGAAAGGGATCTGGGAGTTATAATTAGTAAGAATTTAAAACAAAAGGATCAATGCATAAATGTTCGTAATAAGGCAAATAGGACACTCGGATTTATTAATCGCAGCGTAAGTAACAAGACACCTGGTGTGGTTCTCAAGCTATATCTTGCTCTGGTTAGGCCCCATTTAGATTATGCAGTTCAGTTTTGGTCGCCATATTATAGAATGGATATAAATTCACTTGAACGTGTCCAGCGTAGGATGACTAAGTTAATTCCCCAAATTAGAAATCTTTCATATGAAGAAAGATTAACAAAGCTTAATTTGCATTCACTGGAAAGGCGAAGAGTTAGGGGTGACATGATAGAGGTTTACAAGTGGATGAATGGACATAACAAAGGGGATATTAATAGGGTATTGAAAGTATCAACACAGGACAGAACGCGAAACAATGGGTATAAATTGGATAAGTTTAGATTTAGGAAAGACTTGGGTAAATACTGGTTCAGTAACAGGGTTGTTGATTTGTGGAACCAATTGCCGCGTAACATTGTGGAGGTGGGGTCCCTCGATTGTTTCAAGCGGGTTGGACATGTATATGAGTGGGATTGGGTGGTTATAAATAGGAGCTGCCTCGTATGGGCCAATAGGCCTTCTGCAGCAGTTACCTTTGTTCTTATGTTCTTATGTTCTATAGTAGTAGGCATCAGTCAATCCCGTAGGGTTATGGAGTTTGTGCCCTGGGTGTTCTCCAGGGCAAGGCCTGGGCAGTAATATGGAGGATCAGTGTTGCCCATGCACAGATCCACCCTCTCTACGCCACCGATGTGATCCAAGGGAAGGGCAGGAGCCGATACGCTTGGCACCAGTGTCGTCGCAGGAGTTGCCAGACTGTAGCTGTAAACAGCTGCAAACTGCCTTGGGACTCCGACTCCGGATTTTCCTCAGGGTTGACTCCCGAAGTCTTTCCCATGAGTGGGTTAGCCACAAGACAGCAGAGGTTTGAATTCGGGGTTTTCCTTCCCCTAGATGGGCTGCCTTTCCAGGCTAACGAGTCCCATCTGCCCGAAGCAACTGGTTTTAAGGCGCCAGAGACCCGCTTTCGCCCTTCTCCTGTTGGTAGAAGCAGTTCCGCCAGGCCTAGAGGCTAAGCACACGTGCAGGCCAGGAGTGGACTGGTTGTCAGAGGCTATTTGAGACGCACGCCATTGGGGCACTTTACAGGCTGTGGGAGCTTATCTCCACAACCCTTCCCCCGGCTGTAACAAACCTTGGAACCATTCTATAGTAAGGCGACCAAAATTGAACTGCATAATCAAAATGGGGCCTAACAAGAGCAAGATATAGCTGAAGAACCACACCAGGTGTCTTGTTACTAACGCTTCGATCAATAAATCCCAGTGTCCTATTTGCCTTATTACGAACATTCATGCATTGATCCTTTGGTTTTAAATTTTTACTAATCATAACTCCCAGATCCCTTCCGTAATCCGACTTCGCAATCTCAACACCATCTAGCTCGTATCTTGTAACTCTATCATCATTACCTAGCCTCAAAAGTTTTCATTTATCAGCATTAAATTGCATCTGCCAAACTTTTGACCATTTCAAAACCCTATTTAGATCAACTAGTGAAGGGATTCTTAGTTAATTTCCCTACCGATTTTTGTATCATCGGCAAATTGCAAATGTTGCTACTCAGACCTGAATCTAAATCATATATATTATAAACGACAGAGATCCCAGGACAGAGCCTTGAGGCACTCCACTTAAAACATTTTCCACTCTGACTTAACCTCATTTATACTAATTCTCTGTTTCCTTTGGTATACCCATGCCCTATTCATCTTAATATAGCATCCCCAATACCATGAGCCTCTATTTTTTTAATCAGTCTTTCATGTGGCACTGTATCAAAAGCTTTGCTAAAGTCAAGGTACACAACATCACAATCCTTACCACTATCAACTGGCTCAACTATGCTGGAATAAAAAGATAGCAAATTGGACATGAACGGCCATTTGTAAAACCATGTTGTGAGTCATTTATTAAATTATGGTTTTCAGGATGAAGACGTATTTTATTTGCAATATCGATTCAAGTAACTTTCCCACAATAGACGTTAGGCTAATTGGCCGATAGTTTGACGCAAGAGATCTGTCTCCTTTCTTAAAAATTAGTACCACATTAGTAACCAAATTATTTTATATATTTCTTTATTTTGTATAAATGTCATCAATCATAGAAACTACTGTCATGCAACATGAGAGATTGTCACAAGGTCTCAAAGTTTATTTAGCTGAGTTGAGCAGTAGTTTTGGCAACCTGGAGCCGGTCAGCCGAGCGGACAGCACGCGGGACTTGTGATCCTGTGGTCCTGGGTTCGATCCCAGGCGCCGGCGAGAAACAATGGGCAGAGTTTCTTTCACCCTATGCCCTGTTACCTAGCAGTAAAATAGGTACCTGGGTGTTAGTCAGCTGTCACGGGCTGCTTCCTGGGGGTGGAGGCCTGGTCGAGGACCGGGCCGCGGGGACACTAAAGCCCCGAAATCATCTCAAGATAACCTCAAGATAACCTATTGGCAACCTCCCAAAAATATCTAAAACCTGAAAACGAACGTTGACACCACTTTCAAAATCTTTCCTGTACATTGTGGTAACATACATTGTTTGCTTGGAAACATCTTGGTCTAGGATCATTGACAAAAATAATGTTTCATGAACCGTCCCTTAAACCTAGTGTAGAAATCCAGTTGCCCAGAGTCTGATATTCTATGATCATCTCTGTTAATACTTTGTATAGGCCCTCAGTGTGCTGGGCACTGTATTTTTATGTTCTATACTGATGAAGTAGTGTTGATTTTGGATTATGGCGTGTGTGGGGTCCATTAGTTGGTGGCGTCGGTGTGGCCGATTACTGCCTATGCTCTTTACTGCTGTTTATAAATTGACACATTCTTAGTATTCTTTAAATAGTCTGTCTTAATGTCTACGTGAATCTATTTTACTTCAACATTCGTGTCATTATATGTTCTTAATGATTTCAAACTTGAAACATTACTTTGTGGTGTAGCAGTAGTAGTGTGGTCACAGCTGGTAGTAGTGCGCTCTCGCACGCTTGTGTGTTGTAGCAGTAGTAGTGTTGGTCACCAACTGTGAGTAGTGCGCTCTTGCACACTTTGTGGTGTAGCAGAGGTCGTGTTGGTCACCAACTGTGAGTAGTGCGCTCTCGCACACTTTGTGGTGTAGCAGTAGTAGTGTTGGTCACCAACTGTGAGTAGTGCGCTCTCGCACATTTGAGTTGTAGCAGTAGTAGTGTGGTCACCAACTGTGAGTAGTGCGTCTCGCACACTTTGTGGTGTAGCAGAGGTCGTGTTGGTCACCAACTGTGAGCAGTGCGCTCTCGCACACTTTGTGGTGTTGCAGAGGTCGTGTTGGTCACCAACTGTGAGTAGTGCGCTCTCGCACACTTGTTGTGTAACAGCAACCCGTCCTCTTAAAAAGAACGTCACTTTTGGCCCGTATGCGTGATATGGCCAAATTTCGACGTAATTTGAAATGAAATCGACTCACACAAAGTGACGTTCTGTCCGTTTTCTATTTGAGTCGTCCGGCGTACGCGCAGAGGGTTATAAGAGGACACTTTAAATTAACGTTTTTCATAACGTTTTGAAACTTTATGAGAATTTCCTGCCCACCTAACCTATCAGAGGACCCTTAACTTACTGTTGTTGAAAAAAAAATCCCAAATTTATTTTCATATTTTTTTCATTTTCAAATTACGTCCAAATTCGGCCATACGAGCAAACGGCCAAATGCGACGTTCTTTTTAAGAGGACAGGTTGCAGAGGTTGTGTTGGTCACCAACTGTGAGTAGTGCGCTCTCGCACACTTTGTGTGTGTAGCAGAGGTCGTGTTGGTCACCAACTGTGAGTAGTGCGCTCTCGCACACTTTGTGGTGTAGCAGAGGTCGTGTTGGTCACCAACTGTGAGTAGTGCGCTCTCGCACACTTTGTGGTGTAGCAGAGCAGGTCGTGTGGGTCACCAACTGTGAGTAGTGCGCTCTCGCACGCTTTGTGTTGTAGCAGTAGTAGTGTTGGTCACCAACTGTGAGTAGTGCGCCCTCGCACACTTTGTGGTGTAGCAGAGGTCGTGTTGGTCACCAACTGTGAGTAGTGCGCTCTCGAACTTTGTGTTGTAGCAGTAGTAGTGTTGGTCACCAACTGTGAGTAGTGCGCTCTCGCACACTTTGTGGTGTAGTAGAGGTCGTGTTGGTCACCAACTGTGAGTAGTGCGCCCTCGCACACTTTGGTTGTAGCAGTAGTAGTGTTGGTCACCAACTGTGAGTAGTGCGCTCTCGCACACTTGTGGTGTAGTAGAGTAGTGTTGGTCACCACTGTGGTAGTAGTGCGCTCTCGCACACTTTGTGGTGTAGCAGAGGTCGTGTTGGTCACCAACTGTGAGTAATGCGCTCTCGCACACTTTGTGGTGTAGCAGTAGTAGTGTTGGTCACCAACTGTGAGTAGTGCGCCCTCGCACGCTTTGTGTTGTAGTAGTAGTAGTGTTGGTCACCAACTGTGAGTAGTGCGCTCTCGCACACTTTGTGGTGTAGCAGTAGTAGTGTTGGTCACCAACTGTGAGTAGTGCGCCTCGCACACTTTGTGGTGTAGCAGTAGTAGTGTTGGTCACCAA
The DNA here is from genome assembly GCA_020271785.1 of Procambarus virginalis. Taxonomy (NCBI): domain Eukaryota; kingdom Metazoa; phylum Arthropoda; class Malacostraca; order Decapoda; family Cambaridae; genus Procambarus; species Procambarus virginalis. The sequence goes on along the minus strand of WNGS01048583.1, from coordinate 4,686 downwards.
CTGTGAGTAGTGCGCCCTCGCAACTTTGTGGTGTAGCGTAGTAGTAGTAGTGTTGGTCACCAACTGTGAGTAGTGCGCTCTCGCACACTTGTGGTGTAGCAGAGGTCGTGTTGGTCACCAACTGTGAGTAGTGCGCCTCGCACACTTTGTGGTGTAGCAGTAGTAGTGTTGGTCACCAACTGTGAGTAGTGCGCTCTCGCACACTTTGTGGTGTAGCAGAGGTCGTGTTGGTCACCAACTGTGAGTAGTGCGCTCTCGCACACTTTGTGTGTGTGTAGCAGTAGTAGTAGTGTTGGTCACCAACTGTGAGTAGTGCGCCCTCGCACACTTTGTGGTGTAGCAGTAGTAGTGTTGGTCACCAACTGTGAGTAGTGCGCCCTCGCACACTTTGTGGTGTAGCAGTAGTAGTGTTGGTCACCAACTGGTAGTAGTGCGCCCTCGCACACTTTGGTGGTGTAGCAGTAGTAGTGTTGGTCACCAACTGGTAGTAGTGCGCCCTCGCACACTTTGTGGTGTAGCAGAGGTCGTGTTGGTCACCAACTGTGAGTAGTGCGCCCTCGCACACTTTGTGGTGTAGCAGTAGTAGTGTTGGTCACCAACTGTGAGTAGTGCGCCCTCGCACACTTTGTGGTGTAGCAGTAGTAGTGTTGGTCACCAACTGTGAGTAGTGCGCCCTCGCACACTTTGTGGTGTAGCAGAGGTCGTGTTGGTCACCAACTGGTAGTAGTGCGCCCTCGCACACTTGTGGTGTAGCAGAGTAGTGTTGGTCACCAACTGGTAGTAGTGCACCCTCGCACACTTTGTGTGTGTAGCAGTAGTAGTGTGTTGGCACCACGGTGAGTAGTGCGCCCTCGCACACTTTGTGTGTAGCAGTAGCAGTAGTAGTGTTGGTCACCAACTGGTAGTAGTGCGCCCCCGCACAACACTAGTTGGCGTGCATGAGGCAGGTGTAGGGAGCCTGTTTGGTTTAGACATAGATTATTTACTCATGTTACCAAATGTATTTGGTTAACAAGTTAACTATTGAATATATTTATTTATTTACATACATTGTATATGGATATATTCTGATCCAAGAAATCCCTCTGTTATCAGTGAGCTTGACCCACTGATAACATGGGAGCCGGTTGGGCCGAGCAGACAAAACACTGGACTTGTGATCCTGTGGTCCCGGGTTCGATCCTGGGCGCGGCGAGAAACAATGGGTAGAATTTCTTTCACCCTATGCCCCTGTTACCTAGCAGTAAAATAGGTACCTGGGTGTTAGTCAGCTGTCACGGGCTGCTTCTGGGGGTGGAGGCCTGGTCGAGGATCGGGCGGCGGGGACACTAGAGCCCCGAAATCATCTCAAGATAGGCTTGACTGGTCTAAAATATCCAGTTTTGGTTAATGTGTTCTTTGTTCAATAATACACTTGACCATGTCTATTAAAATACTCTAGACTCTATTAGTTTAAGTGGAAATTTTTGGCAATTGTCATGGTGATGGATTTCATGTGTTGTTGCCAGGAAAGAGAGGGATGGGCAGACAGCGTTTTCTTACTTTCAAAAGCCTTTGACACAGTACCACATACGAGGCTGTTACAAAAGTTGGAGAAACAGTCAGGAATAACTTGTAAGGTGCCCTGTGGATACGAGAGTATCAATGCATCAGCGAGTTACTGTGAGAGAAGAGATCTTAGAGTGGCAAAATATCACCAGCGGAGTCCCACAGGGCTCTGCACTTAGACACATTCTGTTTCTGATATATGCAAACGAACTTCCAGAGGGTATAAACTTATTCCTCTCAATGTTTGGTGATGATGCTAAAATTATGAGAAAGATCAAGACAGAGGAAGATAGACGGAGACTATAGGATGACCTGGACTAACTTAGGAATGGTCTAGAAAATCGCTGCTAAAGTTTAACTCATGTAAGAGTAAAGTACTGACATTAGGTGAACGGAACAGGAGACCGAGAACAAGGTACCATCTGGAGGGTGAAATCCTTCAAAATTCAAGTAGAGAGAAAGATCTGGGATTTGATATCAAACCGAACCTGTCCCAGAAGCGCACATCAAAAGGATATCATCAGTGGCGTATGCTAGGTTGGCTAACATAAAAACTGCCTTTAGAAACTTGTGTAAGGAGTCATTCAAAACCTTTTATATACATGTTTCAGACCAATCCTGGAGTATGTAATTCCAACCTGAAGTCCATATCTAGTTACACACAAGACAAAGTTAAAGATGATTTAAACGAATGCCACGAGAGTAGTCCTAAAGCTGAAATGTATTAGTTACGAGGAAAGGCTATGTGAAGTAACTTCACGTCCAAGGAAGACAGAAGTATTAATAGATAATATGATCTCAACCTACAAAATTATCAGAGGAATTGACAGGGTGCACAAAAGAAAACTATTTAGCATTTACAGAACACGAACACTGGGACACAGGAAGAAACTTATAACTCAAGTGAGCCACACAGACATTAGAAGCAATTTGTTCAGTGTAAGGGTAGTTAACAAATGGAATGTACTAGGAAGTGATGTGGTGGAGGTAGACTCCATACAGAGTTTCAAATGTAGATATGACAGAGGCCAATAGACTAAAGAATTTGTACACCTGTTGATTGTGAGTAGAGAGACGGGACCAAAATTCTGAAGCTCAACCTTCGCAAGCACAACAAGGTGAGTAGAACTGTGTAAGTACACAAATACGCTCCTCCTTAAGATCACAAAGAAATCAAAATGACATATATGAATGAGAAAATAATTTTGGGGCAATTAGGTGGCTTTGAACCGTCGTTCTGATGATTGTCCAGCACCTGCCTTAACCCCCTCGGTCATGATAGAACAACCCACCAGGACCTCTACTGAAGTCACTTGGAGTTTGTGGAGGCATGACCTGGTGCCCAGTGAGGACTTTTACGGTTGGGGCGCCAACACTCTCATCTTCAGTCTGAAGGACGGGGTGAAAAGGTGTGAACATCATTACCCTCGGCTGTCTCTCTGTCGCCCTTCTGTCCATCTATCTATCCATCCATCCATCTATATACCCTATATAATTACTATATCCATCTACCTATCTTTTATATCTCTACCATTCTTGCCATCCATCTATCCAACTGTACATCTTTTTCTCTATCTATCCATCCATTGATCAGTCTATATTATATTAATCCATCTTTATATCTATTTATCCATCTATATATACATTTATCCACCTATTTAACCATCTATCTATACATTTATCCAACTGTACATCTTTTTCTCTATCTATCCATCCATTGATCAGTCTATATTATATTAATCCATCTTTATATCTATTTATCCATCTATATATACATTTATCCACCTATTTAACCATCTATCTATACATCTATCCACCATCGATATATCCAATTATCTATACATCTATTCAATCTTCAACCCAACTATCTAACCATATTTCTTTGTGTCTCAATCTGTCTAACCATCTATCTATACATTCATCCATTCATCTATCCATCTACCCATCCATCTATACACCTATCCATCAATCAATCTGTCCATCTATCCATATATTATGTATAATTATTATATATATAAAATATGTGGGAAAATCCTATCAGGCATTGTTTTATTTATTTTTTATTCAAATATTTACTTTAATTTAATTTTCAGTTGAATTAATATTTATTAATTTTCTTTGATAATTTAGTTCTTAGTTCTTCTTAGTTAGTTCTGAGTTATTGGACTGTATATATTCTGATTCAGCGTGCTAAAACTTTTCACACAATGGAGGGACAAATGCAACTGGCACCACCTTGTAGTGAATATGGTGCAAGCTGTATTTGTACCTTATTGTTACAAATATAATTACTAACCATACCACATATGGTGGTCTGATCTAATATTATTATAGCAACTTAAATTAATAACTACTAATACTATGTCTACAGTATGAAACACAAAAGGCCTTATCTGATACTGTAGTTGTGGCCTGCTAAGGCTGTGTAATTGTATCATCAGATTAGAGTGTGGCCCTGTGCCTAAGAGTGCCACGTAATGGCGGCTGGGGTAAGCTGTTGGCTTAGTACAGATAGTAGTTGCAATCACAGTTACATGGTCTGTTCAGCTTCTTGTACTCCAACTCACAATTACCTGCTGAGTGTATACAATTAGTGTTTGTACATTGACATATTAAGAACAGATGTGACATGGAATAATAGGGGGGGTATAATGCTGAGTATGTACTTGTTAGGGATTTTAATCCCACGGTATAACTGCCTAACCGATTTATGTTATAAAATGGCCAAAATATACACAAAATACTTGGTAAGGCGGGATACTGGTGTTCCTGTGGTTGTAGAGGTGCTGTTGTGATTGTTGCTCACTGTTGACATGTAATCTGGGTGTCAAACGAGTTTTGCCGGCTCATAAGGAGCCACCTCTACAGCGTGTTTTGTTTGTTATGATTCAGTCTGTGTAGTGACGCTGCCTCCCTCCTTGTTCAATGTTTTGGTTCTACTTCTGAGTTTAATTAACAGTAACAAGGGAGTCAAGCTATACTTTTGGCGTAGTTAATTATATTCAGTCCTAGTGAACACTTTTTTATTCAGTTTAAACACTAGACTGTTGTTTAAAAGAAATAGAGTTACTATAAATATATGTCTTGTTGTTGACGTCACAGAATACCCGTTCTCTGATTTCTTAAATGGTAACTTAT
>WNGS01048577.1:0-12331 GCA_020271785.1 Procambarus virginalis | reverse complement strand
AACGATTCATAAATAGACATTGATTCTGAGAGAGAGAATTGCTCCTGTCGATCAGATCTGTGGCGGGGTTGGAGCTCAGGGATTATAAAATATACCTATCTTCGCTATTAATTTTACAAATATGTCAATGGTCAAAAATATTTAAATGAAAAGCTTATTATTTTTATCTTCCTTGTGGACACACAAAAAATCCTATGTTTTTTAACGAATATGGATGAATAAGTACATAAACCATTGTTTTGAGATGATAGGTTGTGTTGTGGGTGATTTTATGAGCTTCGATAGAGCGATGAAAAACCTGGCCATCTTTATAAACTAAATATATACTTTGGTTTTATACCTAAAATATTTTTATGGTATAGGTTTTACATATAGTATTCCATTATGTCCGTCTTCTGACATGTAAAATTTTTATTTTAAGTTACCATATGGGTTCAACATATCTCTTTAGGTGTTGTCTGTTCTATTATCCAAAATGTAGTTGAGACACCATTTCAGTTTTAATTTTTTTGGAAAACAATCACAGTGTCTTGACCTATGTCTGGCAGTTGTTCAATACATTCAATAGTGTTGTCGACCAATGCATGGTGGTGAAAACCAATCGTATAAACAGATGGTTTATCTTCTTGAGGCTTTTATCTTTGAGATGATCTTCGTATGTTGGCTTTAGTGTCCCCTGGGGCCTCCGGTTCCCGCCACCCGGCTCTCGACCAGGTCCGTCTCACCCCCAGGAAGCAGCCTCGTGACATCTGACTAACACCCCGGTACCGATTTAGCCTGCTAGGTGAACAGTGGCAATAGGGTGAAAAGAACTCTGCCCTTGTTTCTCTTGGCTGGGCGCCTGGGTATTCGAACCCAGGACCACATGGATCACAATGTCCTAGCGGTTGCTGTTCTGCGTCAGCCGACCCCTCAGTTGCTACTTGAGGTGGCGCCTCAGTCTATTTAAAAAAAAGAGTTAATTATCACTTTTCAGCTGCATTGCTTCCAACCAGTCACTTTATGAAGCTTTCAGGAGTTCAATTTTGTCTCCGATTATTAGTTTAGATTTTAAATAAACTGGAAATGGAGCAGTCGTTGTAGCATTGTTGATTGTACAGAAGCCATTGCACATTAAGACATGTGGAATGAATGTATGGATTCTGGTAAAGATGAAGCCCCACAAAATGGTCTTGTATTAGTCGACAGATTGTGCAAGCTTTAGGGCTTTAATTACTTGTCTTCATTGAAAGGAAGGAATTAATATCAACCCCTTATAAATAAAGTTATAAATTAAACCCATGAAACCGTCTACTGCCCTGCTCGAACTGAATTATGCCAAAACACAGCTGAATTTTAAATACTAGCTTGATAATCACCAGAACAACTGGGATGGAAACTTTGACAAGTACCGGCCGGCTTCTTGTCCTCTCTTGGTCAACGCCACTAGATGAATGTTGGGGCTGGGGTAAATCATTGACAGATGCCAGAGAGGGAAAGAATACAAGTGGTTTCAGCATTTTCACTACATCTCTGACCCTATACCAAAGTAATTTGAGAAAATATCAGCAGAACTACAAAAGTATCAATAGCACCAACAGCAATCGTCTCATACCTCTGACCAATAACTAGACCATAATTTCCGCCATTTTTCCTCTCAAGTTTGAAAGACAGCTAACAGTGCTTGTCCCGTCTGACGGTCCTTCGCGCGCCATTTATTGGAATGGTAACAAAGCTAGTCGTAATCACTGAAAACAGTTCACATTACTATAAAAGCTACTGATATACAATTAGTAATTCCTATATAATATATATGAAAAGCTTCCAATTCAATATTATTTTTACTAAATATGACAGTGTACGAAATACTCATAAAAAAAAACAAAATGACCAAATATTTTATTAATGTATACAACACAACATGACCTGGACATAAATGATGTTGGCTACAAGCCATTGTTGATTTGATCATTAAAGGCCAGTACGAGTCTAATACTTTATTGATATTATTTATTTACGAATAATGTATATAAGCTTTTTGTAACAATTTTGTTGAGAACATACAATAAATCAATGCGTTAAAAATCTTTGCAATGTTATTTAAGAAAACGCTCGGTAGTACAGCTGGATACGGTTTCGACTCACAATCCAGAAACCCCGAGATCGATTCTCCAATTCAATTTCTTTCTTTATTATGCACCCCATAACCCATCCCGTGGGCGGGTGGTGTTAAGGGTTACAGAGGGCACATAATCGTTCAGGAACTGAACCCTCTAGTTCGTTTAGCTAAGCAACTAACAATGTTTGACGCTAGTTTACAAAATTATCAATGTTGTATATACAGTACAGGCACCCTCATACATACATGTACATATATATATATCGTATACACATATACTACACATAGATATCTAATCACTCCACACACAATAATACACACATCAAGAATCTTTGTGTCACAAGTGACACAAAGAGGTGTCACAAGTGACATTACAAGAGCTCACAACAGTCACTATACAAGGCACTTTACATCTATAGTGAGTCACACAGTTACTAGTCTTGCTCCACACCCACCAACTGGGCGGCAGCTTTACAGTCATGTGCTCCACACCCACCCAACTGGGCGGCAGCTTTACAGTCATGTGCTCCACACCCACCAACTGAGCGGCAGCTTTACAGTCATGTGCATGCATTACCTACAGTAAGCAAATTTTGGATACTTCGCTAAAATTTCGGGCAGCACATCATTGTGAATGAAGTACTTACACATTTCTTGGACACTATTGATGGTGTTATCTCTAAATTCCGCAATTTTTTCACATTCCATTATATAATGACGCAAAGTATGCGAATAGTTCTGCTGACAGAGTTTACATTTAGAACATAAGAACAAAGGTAACTGCAGAAGGCCTATTGGCCCATACGAGGCAGCTCCTATTTATAACCACCCAATCCCACTCATATACATGTCCAACCCATGCTTGAAACAATCGAGGGACCCCACCTCCACAATGTTACGCGGCAATTGGTTCCACAATCAACAACCCTGTTACTGAACCAGTATTTACCCAAGTCTTTCCTAAATCTAAACTTATCCAATTTATACCCATTGTTTCGCGTTCTGTCCTGTGTTGATACTTTCAATACCCTATTAATATCCCCTTTGTTATGTCCATTCATCCACTTGTAAACCTCTATCATGTCACCCCTAACTCTTCGCCTTTCCAGTGAATGCAAATTAAGCTTTGTTAATCTTTCTTCATATGAAAGATTTCTAATTTGGGGAATTAACTTAGTCATCCTACGCTGGACACGTTCAAGTGAATTTATATCCATTCTATAATATGGCGACCAAAACTGAACTGCATAATCTAAATGGGGCCTAACTAGAGCAAGATATAGCTTGAGAACCACACCAGGTGTCTTGTTACTTACGCTGCGATTAATAAATCCGAGTGTCCTATTTGCCTTATTACGAACATTTATGCATTGATCCTTTTGTTTTAAATTCTTACTAATTATAACTCCCAGATCCCTTTCGCAATCCGACTTAACAATCTCAACACTATCTAGCTCGTATCTTGTAACTCTATCATCATTACCTAGCCTCAGAACTTTACATTTATCAGCATTAAACTGCATCTGCCAGTCCTTTGACCATTTCAAAACCCTATCTAGATCAACTTGAAGTGATAGTGAGTCCTCCTCCGAATTAATTTCCCTACCGATTTTCGTATCATCGGCAAATTTGCAAATGTTGCTACTCAAACCTGAATCTAAATCATTTATATATATTATAAACAACAGAGGTCCCAAGACAGAGCCTTGAGGCACTCCACTTACAACATTTCCCACTCTGACTTGACTCCATTTATACTAACTCTCTGTTTCCTTTGGTATAGCCATGCCCTAATCCAGCTTAATATAGCACCCCCAATACCATGAGCCTCTATCTTTTTAATCAGTCTTTCATGTGGCACTGTATCGAAAGCTTTGCTAAAGTCAAGGTACACAACATCACAATCCTTACCACTATCAACTGCCTCAACTATGCTAGAATAAAAAGATAACAAATTTGTTAAACATGAACGGCCATTTATAAAACCATGTTGCGACTCAATTATTAATTTATGTTTTTCAAGATGAAGACGAATTTTATTTGCTATTATAGATTCGAGTAACTTTCCCACAATAGACGTTAGGCTAATTGGTCGATAGTTAGACGCAAGTGATCTATCTCCTTTCTTAAAAACTGGTATCACATTAGCAACTTTCCAAAACTCTGGCACTGTGCCTGACTCTATTGATTTATTAAATATGATTGACAGTGGGTCACAAAGCTCCTCTTTGCATTCTTTCAGCACTCTGGCAAACACTTCATCCGGCCCTGGGGATTTGTTTGGTTTGAGTTTTACTATTTGTTTAAGAACATCCTCCCTGTCTTTGCTTGCCCTGCTATACGAACTTCATAGTTTCTTTTTGCTTTCCTTATCTCTTTTTTAACATTTCTAACTAGTTGTACGAATTCCTGTTCTAAAGTGACCTCCCCATTTTTAATCCTCTTGTACCAAGCTCTCTTTTTACCAACTCTCAACATTTGCAAATTTGCAAATGTTGCTACTCAAACCTGAATCTAAATCATTTATATATATTATAAACAACAGAGGTCCCAAGACAGAGCCTTGAGGCACTCCACTTACAACATTTTCCCACTCTGACTTGACTCCATTTATACTAACTCTCTGTTTCCTTTGGTATAGCCATGCCCTAATCCAGCTTAATATAGCACCCCCAATACCATGAGCCTCTATCTTTTTAATCAGTCTTTCATGTGGCACTGTATCGAAAGCTTTGCTAAAGTCAAGGTACACAACATCACAATCCTTACCACTATCAACTGCCTCAACTATGCTAGAATAAAAAGATAACAAATTTGTTAAACATGAACGGCCATTTATAAAACCATGTTGCGACTCAATTATTAATTTATGTTTTTCAAGATGAAGACGAATTTTATTTGCTATTATAGATTCGAGTAACTTTCCCACAATAGACGTTAGGCTAATTGGTCGATAGTTAGACGCAAGTGATCTATCTCCTTTCTTAAAAACTGGTATCACATTAGCAACTTTCCAAAACTCTGGCACTGTGCCTGACTCTATTGATTTATTAAATATGATTGACAGTGGGTCACAAAGCTCCTCTTTGCATTCTTTCAGCACTCTGGCAAACACTTCATCCGGCCCTGGGGATTTGTTTGGTTTGAGTTTTACTATTTGTTTAAGAACATCCTCCCTGGTAACTGCTAAACTCGTCAACCTGTCCTCGTCCCCACCCACATAGACTTGTTGGGCTGAAGGCATATTGTTAAGTTCCTCTTTAGTAAATACAGATACAAAATATTTATTAAAAATACTACTCATCTCTTCATCACTATCAGTTATTTGACCTGTCTCAGTTTTTAATGGACCTATCCTTTCCCTAGTCTTAGTTCGATATAACTGAAAAAACCCTTTAGGATTTGTCTTTGCTTGCCCTGCTATACGAACTTCATAGTTTCTTTTTGCTTTCCTTATCTCTTTTTTAACATTTCTAACTAGTTGTACGAATTCCTGTTCTAAAGTGACCTCCCCATTTTTAATCCTCTTGTACCAAGCTCTCTTTTTACCTATAAGATTCTTCAAATTCTTTGTTATCCACTTTGGGTCATTAGTAATCGATCTATTCAATTTGTGTGGTATACTACGTTCCTGTGCTTTGTTTAGAATATTCTTAAATACGTTATAAATTGAATCTACATCGAAATCCCCATTTACATCACCTATCGCTGGGTTCATGTCTCGCTCCAAGACCGGCCCACACCCCATACCCAAGACTTTCCAATCAATTTGACCCAAAAAATTTCTTAGGCTATCAAAATCAGCTTTTCGAAAATCTGGCACTTTAACAGAATTTAGTCAAATCTACATCAGCAGATGTTACAAACTGCCAGAGGTACTTGTAGCCTAGCCTAAGCCTAGCAGTGGTAACATCTAGAAGTCTGATAACATTATTGGATGACCCATAGACGTGCGGTTCTTCATGCATAATAAGTTCCCGAGCGGGACAGAAATGATAAGAACATAAGAATGAAAGTAAAACTACAGGAAGCCTGTTGGCCCATATGAGGCAGCTCCTCAAACGTGCTCAAATGATCGGGCACGTTTCCTTTCATCTCATGCTTCCGTTCACATAGTAGTAAATAGGTAAAGTAAATAATAGTAAGTTGACCAGACCACACACTAGAAGATGAAGGGACGACTTCACCTTGTCGTCCCTTCACCTTCTAGTGTGTGCGTTATTGTACATACGTTATTGTGATTCATCGCCTGCAAATAGTAGTAAATACCCGGGAGTTACTCCCGGAGTACCTATTAACTGGACTATTATTAACTGTACCTAAGGTAACTGCAGAAGGCCTATTGGCCCATACGAGGCAGCTCCTATCTATAACCACCCAATCCCACTCATATACATGTCCAACCCGCGCTTGAAACAATCAAGGGATCCCACCTCTACCACGTTACGCAGTAATTGGTTCCACAAATCAACAACCCTGTTACCAAACCAGTATTTACCCAAGTCTTTCCTAAATCTAAATTTATCCAATTTATACCCATTATTTCGTGTTCTGTCTTGTGTTGATACTTTTAATACCCTATTAATATCCCCTTTGTTGTGTCCATTCATCCACTTGTAAACCTCTATCATGTCACTCCTACTCTTCGCCTTTCCAGTGAATGCAATTTAAGCTTTGTTAATCTTTCTTCATATGAAAGATTTCTAATTTGGGGAATTAACTTAGTCAAAACAGCCTGGTTGATCAGTCCAGCAACCAGGAGGCCTGGCCGATGACCGGGCCGCGGGGACGATAAGCCCCGGAAGCACCTCAAGGTATCCTATGCTGGACACGTTCAAGTGAATTTATATCCAATCTATAGTACGGCGACCAAAACTGAACTGCATAATCTAAATGGGGCCTAACCAGAGCAAGATATAGCTGAAGAACCACACCAGGTGTCTTGTTACTAATGCTTCGATTAATACTATGCCTCAACTACCTTACCTTGATACCTTGATACCTTGAGACTATGCTGGAATAAAAAGATAGCACATTTGTTAAACATGAACGACCATTTGTAAAACCATGTTGCGACTCGTTTATTAATTTATGTTTTTCAAGATGAAGACGAATTAGTTAGTTTAGTTTAGTTCATTTATTATGCACCCCATACCCATCTTGTGGGTGGTAGTGGAAAGGGTTACAGAGGCACATAATGGGCTCAGGGACTGAACCCCACAAAGTATTTGCAATTATCGATTCAATTAAGTAACTTTCCCACAATAGACGTTAGGCTAATTGGCCGATAGTTTGACGCAAGTGATCAGCTATCTCCTTTCTTAAAAATTGGTACCACATTAGCTACCTTCCATGACTCTGGCACTCTACCTAACTCTATTGATTTATTAAATATGGTATACAGTGGCTTGCAAAGCTCCTCTTTGCATTCTTTAAGCACCCTGGCAAACACTTCATCCGTCCCTGGGGATTTGTTTGGTTTGAGTTTTACTATTTGTTTAATTACAACCTCCCCGGTAACTGCTAAACTATTCAACCTGTCCTCGTCCCCACCCACATAGAACAAATTTGAGCCTCGGAGGGCTGGCTGTAACAGTTATGGAGCTGGTGGGTGTGTTGACCTCTAGATTTTTTTTTTAGATATATACAAGAGTTGTTACATTTTTGTACAGCCACTAGTACGCGTAGCGTTCCGGGCAGGTCCCTGGAATACGATCCCCGCCGCGAAGAATCGTTGTTACAACCAAGTACACATTTTACTGTTGAGTTAAACAGAGGCTACAGTTAAGGATTTGCGCCCAGTAAATCCTCCCCGGCCAGGATACGAACCCATACTTCTATGGGTTCGTATCCATACGAACCCATACGGTTCTATGGGATCTACACTTCTAGATCTGCTTTTTTCTTTGGCTGAGCCATGCTGTCGTTTGGTAAGTTGGCCTTCATGAGGAAGTCTTGTATCGAGTAGGTGTCGAATTTGTGCTGTGGCTGTGGAGCTCCTACTAAGACTTCCTCGTCTGAAGAGTCCGTAACAACCGAAGTTGTTAATTTCGACTTTCGTCTCGCAGCCTGAGGTAGGCTCAGCTGTCGTGGATTAGTAGTAGAAACAATCTCAGGAGAATTGGTGGTGCTGTTAGTATTCGTAGACAGCACGTCTGCTAGTGCATCTGCTAAGATGGTGATGGTAGGAGTGTTGGGAGCTGGGAAGGGAAATTCCTCTATTTTTGCCAGCTGGGGTGGTTCTGGAGTTTGTGTTGAGATCGACCTCGTGGTTGTTCTGGTGGAAGTCTCCGGAGTGGTAGTGGAGGCAGCGAGACTTGCGTCCGGGGCGATGATGGGATCCAGGCCGTTGGCCAGGTACAGTGCGTAGAGTTCCTTGACGAATCGTTGATTGTCTGGTCCAGGAAGCCTCTCCGCTAGTCGAATAAGACCAGGGATAGTGCCTGCACGTGATGCAAGGGACTGTGCGGGCGTTGGTTGGACCATGCGTCCCCAGTGTGGCGGCCGGGTGATGTGTTGGGAGGAGCCACTGTTTGGTAGGGCTGGTACGGTCGCAGTTAGGTAGTACTTAGTTTTACTCTTCAACTGGTTGAGAGAGATACAGCCTTTGACATGATTACGGAGGTCATTCCACATTCTGGGTCCCTTGATTTGTAGAGCATTTCTAGTTTGGTTAAGTCGCACTCTTGGAATATCAAATAGGTACTCACCTAGTTGTGCTTGCGGGGGTTGAGCTCTGGCTCTTTGGTCCCGCCTCTCAACCGTCAATCAACAGGTGTACAGTTTCCTGAGCCTATTGGGCTCTATCATATCTACACTTGAAACTGTGTATGGAGTCAGCCTCCACCACATCGCTTCCTAATGCATTCCATTTGTCAACCACTCTGACACTAAAAAAGTTCTTTCTAATATCTCTGTGGCTCATTTGGGCACTCAGTTTCCACCTGTGTCCCCTAGTGCGTGTGCCCCTTGTGTTAAACAGCCTGTCTTTATCAACCCTGTCGATTCCCCTGAGAATCTTGAATGTGGTGATCATGTCCCCCCTAACTCTTCTGTCTTCCAACGAAGTGAGGTTTAATTCCTGCAGTCGCTCCTCGTAGCTCATACCTCTCAGCTCGGGTACTAGTCTGGTGGCAAACCTTTGAACCTTTTCCAGTTTAGTCTTATGCTTGACTAGATAGGGACTCCATGCTGGAGCCGCATACTCCAGGATTGGTCTGACATATGTGGTATATAATGTTCTGAAAGATTCCTTACACAAGTTTCTAAAGGCCGTTCTTATGTTAGCCAACCTGGCATATGCTGCTGATGTTATCCTCTTGATATGAGCTTCAGGGGACAGGTCTGGCGTGATATCAACCCCCAGGTCTTTCTCTCTCTCTGACTCTTGAAGTATTTCATCTCCCAAATGATACCTTGTATCTGGTCTCCTGCTTCCTACCCCTATCTTCATTACATTACATTTGCTTGGGTTAAACTCTAACAGCCATTTGTTCGACCATTCCTGCAGCTTGTCCAGGTCTTCTTGAAGTCTCAAGCTGTCCTCCTCTGTCTTAATCCTTCTCATAATTTTGGCGTCGTCAGCAAACATTGAGAGGAATGAGTCTATACCCTCTGGGAGATCATTTACGTATATCAGAAACAGGATAGGTCCAAGTACAGAGCCCTGTGGGACTCCACTGGTGACTTCACGCCAGTCTGAGGTCTCACCCCTCACTGTAACTCTCTGCTTCCTATTGCTTAGGTACTCCCTTATCCACTGGAGCGCCCTACCTGTTACTCCTGCCTGTTTCTCCAGCTTATGCATCAACCTTTTATGGGGTACTGTGTCAAAGGCTTTCCGACAGTCCAAAAAAATGCAGTCCGCCCACCCTTCTCTTTCTTGCTTAATTCTTGTCACCTGATCGTAGAATTCTATCAAGCCTGTAAGGCAAGATTTACCCTCCCTGAACCCATGTTGATGGGTTGTCACGAAGTCTCTTCTCTCCAGATGTGTTACTAGGTTTTTTCTCACAATCTTCTCCATCACCTTGCATGGTATACAAGTTAAGGACACTGGCCTGTAGTTCAGTGCCTCTTGTCTGTCACCCTTTTGTATATTGGTACTACATTAGCAGTCTTCCATATTTCTGGTAGGTCCCCCGTTTCCAGTGACTTACTATACACTATGGAGAGTGGTAAGCAAAGTGCTCCTGCACACTCTTTCAATACCCATGGCGAGATTCCATCCGGCCCAACAGCTTTTCTCACATCCAGCTCCAATAGGTGCTTTTTGACCTCATCTCTTGTAATTTCGAACCTATCCAAGGTCACCTGGTTTGCTGCCACCTCTCCCAGCGCCGTGATATCTCCCTGTTCTATTGTAAAGACCTCCTGGAACCTTTTGTTGAGTTCTTCACACACCTCTTTGTCATTCTCTGTGTACCTGTCCTCGCCCACCCTAAGTTTAATCACCTGTTCCTTCACTGTTGTCTTCCTCCTGATGTGACTGTGTAGTAGCTTTGGTTCAGTCTTGGCTTTGTTAGCTATATCATTTTCATACCTTTTCTCAGCTGCTCTTCTCACACTGACATACTCGTTCCTGGTTCTCTGGTATCTCTCTCTACTTTCTGGTGTTCTGTTATTACGGAAGTTCCTCCATGCCCTTTTGTTCAGCTCCTTTGCTTTCATACATTCCCTATTAAACCACGGATTCTTCCTTTGCTTCTCTGTTTTTTCCTGTTGGGCTGGGACAAACCTGCTTACAGCCTCCTGACATTTTTGGGTGACATAGTCCATCATGTCTTGTACGGACTTGGTTCCGAGTTCTGTGTCCCAATGTATATCCCATAGGAATTTATTCATCTCCTCATAGTTTCCCTTCGGTACGCCAGCCCTTTGGTTCCCAGTTCTTTTTTGGGGGTGATAATTCCTAGCTCACAGGTACTCAAAGCTCAATACACTATGATCACTCATTCCCAAGGGGAATGGTATTGTTTCTGGTGTGGTGCCCATGAGTTCTGTTACAACCTTCTAGGAAACTTTTAAGGTCAGGATTAACATTGCAGTTCAGAGTTTTAAATATATAGAGTACACAAGAGAGGATGTGCAGTGACTTAATATCTAACATATTCACAGATTTGAGTAAGGGTACCGAGTGATGTCTGGGGCCAGAGTTAGATATTGTTCTAATAGAAGCTTAGTGTTGGGTAATTAGAGGATGTAAAGGATTTTGGGTAGTAGAACCCCAATCACAAATACCATAGTTGAGATAAGGATAGATGAGAGAATAATAGAGTGTCACCAGGGCAGGGCGAGGTACATAATATCTGATCTTAAAAGAATGCCAACAGTTACTCCCTACTGCTACTCCCTCTATTACTCACTCATCTATCCATATCTCAACTATGGTATTTGTGCTTGGGGTTCTACTACACAAAATCATTTACGTCCTCTAATTACTCAACACAAAGGTGCTATTAGGACAATATCCAACTCTGGCCCCAGACATCACTCGGTACCCTACTCAAATCTCTGAATATGTTAGATATTAGGTCACTGCACATTCTCTCATGTGTATTATACATATATAAACGCTGAACTGTAATGCCAATCCTGACCTCAAAAGCTTCATTGAAGGTTGTAACAGAACCCATGAGCACCACACCAGAAATAAATACAGTTTTGATATTCCTAGAGTACGACTTAACCAAACTAGAAATGCTCTACAAATCAAGGGTCTCAGAATGTGGAATGACCTTCCCAACCATGTTAAAGAATGTACCTCTCTCAACCAGTTAAGATAAAAACTAAACACTACCTAATAAATTCCCTGTAACCTACCTTACCCCTATATTGTCAACCATGTCTGTTTTTTTTTCTTTTTTTTTACAACGCTGTTTGTCGACCTAATTGTATTTGTGCTGCTTTTTCAGCCATGTTCCCCCTTTTTTATCCCTATTTTTATTTGTTCTCTACACATTTTATTCTTTATACTCAATTAGTATTAGCTTTAGTCATTTAAGTTTTTCCTGCCCGAAACGCTTTGCGTAATAGTGGCTTTAGGCATTGTATGTATTAGCCCTATCTATAAATCAAACATCTTTGTAAAATCCTTGTATGTATGTACCTTACCTAAATAAACTTTTATTTATTTTTTTTTTTTTAGTTTTAGAAACTTTTTGATATATTTAGAATGTGTCCCTAGAAATTCAGCTTGCGGTCAATGAGAACGCCAAGGAATTTGCCATTTAC
>WNGS01048573.1:0-10369 GCA_020271785.1 Procambarus virginalis | reverse complement strand
GAGGGAACTAAGTTTTGAAATAACATCTATATATGACTCACTTTTCCAAGGTGACTTAAAGCTGTACGATACTATTTTCAGACTGTAATGAAATTTGCTGAGCTAGTGTCAGAAGTGCAGATTGACAGAGCGACACCAATGCCTCAGAGAGATTTGGGCCTCCCTCCTGGACGTCGACAAGCCAACAAATTATTCAGAGAGATATACATAAAGTTACAAGAAGAAAATGTAAAGGTTAGACATGATTAATTTATTGGCTAATTAAGGTGGGTACTTAGTATGGACAGAAAATTAATCTATTAATTAGTATATATATACTGTATATATATATATATATATATATATATATATATATATATATATATATATATATATATATGTATATGTATATGTATATATACAATGGGGCCTCGATTTACGATGCTAATCCGTTCCCAGAGACGGATTTTATGTCGAAATATCGGAAGTCGAAGCAAATTTTCCCATAAGAAATAAGGGATTTGAATTAATCCGTTCCCCACCCTCCAAAATATTAACATAAAAATACATTTTGTACTGAATACAATGTTTTTTTCTAACTACAATACAGTACCAAAACTTCACTTACCTTTATGGAGGGATTTCGATGGCGTATGGAAGATGGTGATGAGGGGGGAGGAGGAGAGTTGTTACTGTTTGGAAGGGGAGTCCCTTCCATTATCACATCAGGCAGTGATGTTTTCTCTGGGGTACTCTCTCCTACGTTTTGCCTGAATACCACTAGGACCTGGTTGTGGTTCAGTGCTTGTTTGTCTCACTTCAAATTTGTCAAGAGACATTTGTTTTTCCATTCGATTTAACATTTGTCTGTAATGATGCATCACTTTAGCACCCATAATGTCCTTTTTCTTAACCAGTATGGTGGATATCGTTGACTGAGATTTGTTGTACTGCCTAGCCAGTTCACCGACCCGCACACCGTCTTCATATTTACGAATGATCTCTTGTTTCTGCTC
Source organism: Procambarus virginalis (assembly GCA_020271785.1). Lineage (NCBI taxonomy): Eukaryota > Metazoa > Arthropoda > Malacostraca > Decapoda > Cambaridae > Procambarus > Procambarus virginalis. The sequence goes on along the minus strand of WNGS01048573.1, from coordinate 9,374 downwards.
TATGGTCATTCTTACATGGGATTAATGGTATATATATATATATATAAAATTATTATATATAACTCATTGTGTATTTTTTTTTTTTTTAAGATATATACAAGAGTTGTTACATTCTTGTACAGCCACTATTACGCGTAGCATTTCGGGCAGGTCCCTGGAATACAACCCCCACAAAGAATCATTTTTACAACCAAGTACCCATTTTACTGTTAAGTTAATATTATTATTAAGTTATATAATATTATTATTAAGTAAATATTATGAATTAATATTATCCTCTGCTTAGTGCATACAATGAACATTTATTGGGATGCCTTGTCTCCCAAAGTAAACATTAATAATATTAATATAATTTTATTATACTAATTGTAATTATAATACTGTAATCAAATAATCATTCATTCTTAACATGGGTAATTATTGATCATAATAAGACCATTTAGTCTAATTTTTCTGATTGATCCTAGAACAAAAAAAAAAAAAACAATTTAACCTTCCTTGTCCACTGTAAATAATACATGTAGAATACACTTCTTCCTCTTCAACTCCTTTTTAACATACATTAGAAATTCATATGTAAAACCTTGAGGCATGTTCAGCCAGCAGCTGTAGATCACTTAATTCCTCACGCTCTGTATTCACATGGACTCTTGAGTCTGTCTCCAAAGGTTCCAGCTTCCCCACACTCCCACTGTTTTTGTTTCTTGTAATAATAGTCAGGAACCATATGAATCTTGGCAGAATGGTCTAGAAACTCTACCATCTATCAAAGTCTAGCAAAAACATCTCCCATCTTAGGCCAAACAGCAGATTATCCATAATAACTCTAGTCCAATAAATGTTTGACCACTGACGAAGGCAAACTGAAGCATTTTCTGTGGCTTACCTTGATTATCATTTGTTAGCAGACACAGACATTAGTTGTAGGATTGGTTGGCTCTTCTGCTCGTCTCTTAATTCTCAGCGTTGAATGAATTTAAATCTAATTTCCTTTCATCCTAAATTCAAGCGTGATCACACAAATATCTGTGAAGGAAATTCTTAAATTTTGCACTCAGATAATGCAAAGATAATTTAGCTTTTCTAATTAATAAATATGCCTCAACACTTAGCCACACATGCATAGATACATATATACCTGTATGCAAAAGTATTCACACAGAGAGAAAGGTAAAATATCATCATCTAGTAAAGCTCTAATGTATTGTTATATATTTTTGTACATGAAATTATTATTTTTCATGGCTGGGAGGATTGAACAAAATGTCCAATTCACATAGTACATATCCATTCACGATTGGAACTGAAGTAAGAGGGTTGGAAGATATCATGTGTATTGGTCTAGAACATGACTTTACTCACTTGGTTTGTTAATCTGAATATTATTGCTCTACTATAATTCTAAATTTGTGCTCAAAAACTTCTTTAGTTATGCCTACAGCAATGTCTTATCATAAAAAACGGAAGTGGATATCACATGAAATTTTTTGATGTACTAATATATTTGCCTGTACATTGTGATAACATATATATTTTGTGACAATTTTCATTTATATAGGGATTTCATTCAAATTTAAACAATTAATTGCAACAACAGTTTTTATTAAATATTTCGTAGGTTCACAATAATATACTGGGAGCTACAGTTAAATAATGTGTTCTTTACAGTCATTTGATATGACATCATAATTTAAAGACATGAAAAGAAAACAAATAATGTATATGAAAAATAATTGTATTCAACATTCTTCGTGTTGAAGAGTTTGTAGTGGCCACCTCTTAGGTATGTCCCTCTTTTCCTTATCTTTTGTTATGTAACTCCAGGAAGCTGAAGGGGCTCCCCACAGAATACTAGCATTGAATGTATTGAAATGCTATTTTCTGGGTGAGCTGCGGAGGCTCCCTGGTGACCCTCCCGCCCTCTGGTTGGCGGTGTTTCGCTTTGTTTCAGGCTTGGCTTCCAAACTGGAGTGCTGGACTGCTAGGGTGTGGAGGTCTGGGTCTCCCCCCTCCCTCTTTCTTGGGGAGGGAGAGTGGTGCAGCAGTGGAGTGTGAAATTTGTTTGCTTCCTTGGGATTGGAGGGAGTTCTACCTCTCATTTCGGTTTTTAGTTGTAATTTTCTTTCCATGTGGGGTTTGTTTTGATATACCTACCTTTCTGCGTGCCTAACCCCAGTCGATGGCAGATAAGGAAAACCCCCAACCACGGGGGATTTTCCATGGCCATTGCTCCCTGCAACCACTCTGAGGGGAGCCAGATTCTGGCTTGTGGTCCCCTGGTAGGTCGATCTCCTTAGACTAATTCCCCATTCTAATATATCACACATTAGCCCAATAGCTCCAGTTAGCCTTCGGGGCTCACCCAGAAAATGGCGTTTCATTACATTCAACGCTGGATTTTTCTACCCAAAGCTTCTGCTGCACTCGCCAGATCTTCTACATCGCTATCTTCAACTCTGCCTGCATTTAGTGCGTGTTACCTCAGTGTATGATTTCCGTCCTGGTTCACCTGGTTTACCTCTGAACTCATGCCTACATGATTGTTAATTTATTTATTTATATACAAGAAGGTACATAGGAGGTTAACAGAGAACATAGAATTGAAGTTGAATTTACATTCTTGTAAAGCTACTAACATGCATAGCATTCCGGGCAAGTCCTTAAACTAACAGATAATTTTTAGATAATTAACCCTCAGCCTCAACCCTAAACCTCTCAGCCTCAACCTCTGAACCTCTCAGCCTCAATCTCTCAGCCTCAACCCTCAACCTCTCAGCCTCAACCTCTGAACCTCTCAGCCTGAACCCTCAACCTCTCAGCCTCAACCTCTGAACCTCTCAGCCTCAACCTCAACCTCTGAACCTCTCAGCCTCAACCCTCAACCTCTCAGCCTCAACCTCTGAACCTCTCAGCCTCAACCTCTGAACCTCTCAGCCTCAACCCTCAACCTCTCAGCCTCAACCCTCAACCTCTCAGCCTCAACCCTCAACCTCTCAGCCTCAACCTCTGAACCTCTCAGCCTCAACCTCTCAGCCTCAACCCTCAACCTCTCAGCCTCAACCTCTCAGCCTCAACCCTCAACCTCTCAGCCTCAACCCTCAACTTCTCAACCTCAATCCTCAACCTCTCAGCCTCAACCCTCAACCTCTCAGCCTCAACCCTCAACCTCTCAGCCTCAACCCTCAACCTCTCAGCCTCAACCCTCAACCTCTCAGCCTCAATCCTCAACCTCTCAGCCTCAACCCTCAACCTCTAAGCCTCAATGCTCAACCTCTCAGCCTCAATGCTCAACCTCTCGGCCTCAATGCTCAACCTCTCGGCCTCAATGCTCAACCTCTCGGCCTCAATGCTCAACCTCTCAGCCTCAATCCTCAACTAACACCTCTGTACTCCCCTAGAAATCATTGCAAGATGGTATGTGGGGAAACACCTGGACCATTGGCAAGTGCCCTTATTAAGTATTATTTATTGTTATTACCTTACAATATTCGGTGATATTTGGTTTAAAGTATATAGTGTAACTGTAATGTATTCTTATGAACCATAAAATTATTGGTTCATAAAATTCATAAAATTATTATTTTACAAGGCTGGGAGGATTTGACCAAGTATCCGATTACAAGAACACATTCAATCACGATTGGAACCGAACTAAGAGGATTGGAGGGTGTGAAGTGCACTGGTCTAGAAAATTACTTTACTCTCTTGGTTTGTTAATATGAATATTATTGCTTTACCATAATAAAAAAAAATTGTAATTGCTACAGTCTTCTTTAGTTATTCCTACACAACAGGCGTTTGATCATAAAAAACGGAATTAGATATCGGGTGAAATTTCTTGATGTACTAATACATTTGTTTATATTTTTTGTTATATATTTTGTGGATATTAGCTCTAATATAGGGATTTTCATCCTCATTAAAACAATTAATTGCAACAGCAGTTTGCATTAAATATTTCATAGATTCATAATAATATACTGGAGAGCTACATTTCAATAATGATTTCTTTACAGTCAGTGGCTATGACATCATCATTTCAAGACATGAAAAGCAATACAAATAACTACTGTATACAAATGAAAAATATATCATGAATATGTAGATATTAGTTGATTTATTATGTAAGAAATTGCTCAAGCATTTATTATTTGTATAAATAAATTCAAATTTAAAAAATACTGAATGATATGCCTTTTTAGAATTTAAGCTTTATACATGCGTGCTATCAGCGATTGTAGCCTGGTATCACAGAAGACGCATGTTTTGTATCGCTTCTCGGCCTTTTGGCTAAGATCAAAGTGTAGTAATCAAGCCTCAAGAGGTTCAAAGGTACCCTGCTACGCCATAATCAGTGCGCTGAGTCCACTGAAACACCATAGTCATGTAGCGCTAGGAGCTTGCTCCACCTTTGCCGCGGATCGGCACCATGGCGAGGGGCTTGCTCCGCCCTTGCCACCGATCGGCTCACTAACCGTGGATCGGCCCAAACGCATCGGCCGACCAGGAAGAGCTTGCTACACACCTTGGCGGGTTGGCACCCCAGGTCTGTTGAGCACAAGAGTAGCTGGCTGAACTCTTGTCTAGCGGTGCACACTTAGTGTGCATGGCTCACTTGCTTTTGCAGTGCTCACAGACCAACTCCAGCCGATCTGCACCCCCCTCTCATCAGGCCATGTTCTCCTGTTGAGGGGCTCGGCGAGGCCGGCCCTGAAACGTGGGACTTCCATGCTTTTTCCGAGTAAGATTGACCCCTTACTGCGAGGATCCCGTTGCCACTCCTATATGCTGCCACTCCTATATCCAGCAACGGCCCTAACATACTAGGACTTTATTGCTCGCTGAGATGAGCTGCCGCCCACTATAAGCAGCAAGAAAGAAGAAGATGTCATAGAAGAAAGAAGAAGATGTTGGAAGAAGAAGATGTTGGGCAAGACTTCAGCAGCGATGGTGAAGACGACTTCAGGATGGACGGCTTCTACAACCCCAGGACGACCGACTTCAGGAACTTCAACTTCAGAAGAATTCGCGACGAAGCTGACGCTCTCTTTGAGGGAACACAGCGCTCTTTCATCGACCTACCAGAGCCTACGCCTCGAGTTCAAGACCCTAGACTCCAGCTCCTGGTCCCGCCTCCAGCCAGCTTTAACTTCAGGAGACTCCCAGATCCAGCTGACGAATTCTTCAATGGAACACAGCGCTCCCTCATCGACCTGCCAGAGCCTACACCTCGAGTTCGAGACCCTAGGCTCCAGCTCCGGGCCCCGCCTCCAGCCAGCTTTAACTTCAGGAGACTCCCAGATGAAGCTGACGAATTATTCAATGGAACACAGCGCTCCTCATCGACCTACCAGAGCCTACACCCCAGGACCAAGTCCCTGAGCTCCAGCTCCAGGGCCCGCCTCCAATCAACGACGAGATCCAGCCACCGACACTGCCTGCAGATGAAGAGGAAGAGATCCAGCCACCACCCCGAGTTGAGGAAGAGATTCAGTCACTCAGGCTGTCTACAGATGGAGAAGAAACCGACGTTGAGATACAGCCATCGTTTCTACCTGATGGAGGGAACCAGTCATCGAGGCCGCCCACTGCAGAAGACGAAAGTGAAGATGTGCTTCAGCCCTTGGGCCCGCCTCCTCCTCAACACGACCCCCAACCAGCCACCCTTAGCCAGAGCATTGGAGAACTCATCAACCAAGGAAGGAACAACCAGCTGGCTCCTGTAGAAGATGGAGACAGCCGTTCAAGTAACAACGAAGAAGCTGCAGACGGACCTACACCTCCACAGCCCCAGCCACCGACCCTAGTACGACAACCCCAGCGAGATGGCCAAATGCTCACTGTATGGTTCCCTCTGCCCCCTCATTTCAACTGCCCCGAGAGGTTTTGCCAAAAGAAATACACAGGACAGGTATGGACAAGCAAGCAGCAGTCACTCGTTCGCCACCTCCGTGAAGTTCATTCCCTTCCTGTAACTGGGACTACTCAGAAGTGTGCAGGTTGCTTGGAAACCTTAGGAACCCGCCCCACCAGACACAAATGCCAAGCAGTACAACGTCTTCTCGCTGGCAGACCCCAAGAAGAAGAAGTAGGTAGACACCGCTTCCAGTGTCCCCATTGCACCTCAAGCTTCTCTACCAAAATAGGACTCAACAATCATCGCAGAACCCACCGACAACAAGATGCAGTGGCCCGCCGACGACCAAGATCTAACTCCCCACCCAACCCACAGCCTGCCCAGTCCTCACCTTCCTCCTCCTCCTCCTCCTCCTCCTCCTCCCCCTCGCTCCTCCTCACTCAATCCCCAGTCCACCCATTCCTCACCTGCCCCCTCCCCTCCTCTTCCGCCACCCAGCCCACAGTCTGCCTACTCCACACCTGACTCCTCTCCAGCCCATCCTGCACCTGACAACCCTCGGAACCAAAACAACCTGCCTCAACAACAGATCCTCCCCCATCCTTCCCCCCTACCACCTCTCCCTCCTCTTAGCCCTGTTCCAGAGCCTGATGATGATGCCCCGATGTCTCCAGCCTCTAACACAGATCACCAAGATCAGTCACAGCCACAAGAAGATGATGATGGTGGAGGCGACGCTGGCGATGAAGAAGAAGAAGACCAGCCCCAACAGCAAGAAGAGAACGTCCCAGACGAAGCAGAGGAACATTGGTTACTAGAAGAATTCTCTGCTCCCCTGCACAACCTCCTCCACCACCCAGACTGGGACGCTTTCACCGAGCTCCTGCAGCAGATAACAACAACAATGCAAGAGCACTTCAAGATCCCGACTGATGGTAGTTCGACAACATCAACTCCAATCGACGTGAATGACTGTGCTGCCATCCAAAGACTCTACAGAAGAAATCGGAGGAGGGCAATCAGACTGATCACTACAGGGGAAAGTGCCCGATGTGCCATACCCAAGGAACAAGTCGAGGAGCACTTTACCCGCACACTTAGTGCACAACACCCCCTACAGAACTTGGACATCATCACTGCCATCCCTGAGCCACCTGAGGAACGCACGGAGATGGACACAGGAGAGTTTCGAGAACGAGAAGTGGCAACGAGGCTCTCCAACAGAAAAAACACCGCTCCAGGAGATGACAGACTTACCTACAACCACTGGAAGCGAGCAGACCCGAATGCCGTGTGATCACGGCAATCTTCAACATCTGCTTGAGTCAACAGAGGATCCCAGCGGCCTGGAAGTCTTCCCGGACAGTGCTCATCCCCAAACCAGCGACCCCGACGACATCACCAACTGGAGGCCCATCGCACTCTGCCGCACCATATACAGTTGTATACTGGCTGCCTCTCCTCCAGACTGCGGAATTGGATTGTAGAGAACAAAGTACTCTGCCCTGCCCAGAAAGGATTCATGCCAACAGACGGAGTCTTAGAACATAACTTCGTCCTACAGCATTACCTGGATGCAGCAAGAACAGGACACGGCCATAAGGACATCTGCATCGCTTCTCTCGACATCACTAACGCCTCGGCTCAGTCCCAACTGAGCTCATCTCTGCAGCACTCCAGAGGATGGGAGCTGGAGATGACTTCTTAGCAGTCGTCAATAGCATCACCAATGGAAACACCACGAGAATTATGACAACTGTCGGCGAAACAGCCGAGATCCCGCCCGACTGTGGAGTCAGGCAAGATGCCCAATCAGTGGACTCCTCTTCAACATCGCCATTGAAGCTATCCTAAGGACTGCATCAACGCTGGCCTCGAAGCTGACCCGGACCTGAAACACCCCCTGCCTAGCATATTCTGATGACATCACCTTGCTTGCCGGACAGAAGAGAGACTACAAGCCCTACTGGACATAGTTGGAGGAGCCTGCCAAGCCGCAAACCTAACACTCAACCCAACAAGTGCTACTCCATGCACTTGTCAGGACGGACACCAGTGGGCTTGAGGCTTGAGGATACCCAGTTTCAGATATTGATGGAAGAACATCCAGTATCGACTTGGAGGAGAATATTCCAGTTCTTAGGGGCCGTTAGAACGCCTCATGTCGGCTTTCACTGGATGCTGGGCGAGCCCAATCGACGATATTGCGAACTTGGGAAGAAAGTGCTCATGAGCAAGTTGGCTCCATGGCAGAGACTCGACGCATGAAGACATTTGTTTTCTCCTCGACAGTCCTTGGCAATGAGGACTTGGGCAGTTTAAGAAGACCACGTGGACCAGACTAGATGAAGCACTGAGACCACACATTAAGAAGACCCTCTACCTGCCAAGCCGCGCAACCAACGATACCTATATGGCAGCACACAGCAGGATCCTGTGGGATCCCCCTAGCAGCAGAAGACTCCGACCTATTCCTCATCGACACTGCATTCAAACTCCTAAACTCGCCAGATGTTGACACAAGGGATATTGCAAGAGAAGACTGCCGCCTCGTAGTAGCCAAGAGAAGACGAGAAGAAGTGCAAGAAGTAACTCCTGAACATGTGTTTTCCTATCTTTCCAAGGACGAACTACCTGGAAGATCAAGTACTATCCAAACCATCTGGTCTCGGGCAAGAGAGGCCTCTGGAAGAGCGGAAACGAAATGGGCGCCCGATGGAGAAAACATCTCCATTACATGTGGTGACAAGACCTAAAGCTACTGCAAGAAGATTGTAGCCAGAACAATCAGGAATCACCATAGACAACTTCGCGACGCCGGCCTACACACCCTACGAGACCAAGGAAAAGTGATGTGCGTGGTCTCACAAGAAAAGCTTCCTCTCACTTCATGAGAGGGGGGAATACCAACGTTTTGCTGATTGGCGCTTCATACACCGAGCAAGGCTGAACTTGTTACCCCTGAATGGAGCCCCCCGACACCAAACGCAACAAGAACTGCCGACGATGTGCCGGCAAAACGAAACCTTGCCACATGTCATGTGCCATTGCATGACATACTCAGACGCCTACAGAAACGCCACACGCCTTGGTAGACAGGATCAGACAGCCGCCTTGGGACGCCACTGGAATGATAGCAGAAAACCAGCGAGTTTCCAAGGGCTGACAGTGTTCTGAGCCCGACCCCCTCGTCATCGAGAAGACAATGAACTACTGATCATAGATGTCACCTGCCCCTTCGATAACACAGAAGTCGCCTTCGCAGAAGCACGGACCGAAAAGGAGACGAAGAAGTACCCGACCTCGCGCCGAGATGAGGGCCCTGCCGCGGTACAACAGAGTGAACCGTCCACGCCTTCATCGTAGGACCCCTAGAATCGTTTCGACCCCAACAACGAGCGACTGATGAAGAGATTGGCATCGAAGAAGTACCTCGGCGACCTTCAGGAAGCTGTGTGTGAGCGACGCCATCATGATGGTCGAGGATGCGGTACATCGAACACATCACTGGAGCTCG
>WNGS01048571.1:0-14036 GCA_020271785.1 Procambarus virginalis | reverse complement strand
AATCACAAAATCTGCAAGTACTTTTTCTGGCCCAAGCTGAAAAGCGATGTGGCAAAATTTTGTAATGCATGTATTGCATGTCAACTTGTTGGGAAACCAAACCAGACTCCACCTAAAGCTCCTCTTAAGCCTATTGTCGTGCCGGAGGAACCATTTTCTCATGTGGTAATGGACTGTGTTGGTCCATTACCTAGAACTAAGTCTGGTAATATTTATCTAATTACGATGATGTGTATCACGACTCGTTACCCAGAGGCTTTTGCTGTAAGGAACATCCGAGCAAAGACTGTTGTTGCTCGTATGTTGCAATTTTTTTCCACTTTTGGACTGCCTCGGGTTGTACAGACTGACAATGGTACTAACTTTAAGTCTGATATTTTGAACAATTTTGTAAGGACCATGGAATAACTCATAAGGTTTCCAGCCCATACCATCCACAGAGTCAGGGGGTCATTGAAAGGTTCCATCTAACTCTGAAGCAGATGTTGAAGACATCGTGCGAGAGTTCCCATACCTTCTGGGACGAGAACTTGCCGTATGTTTTGTTTGCTGCTAGGGAGGGGTTGCAAAGTTCACTGGGTTGTTCTCCTTTTGAGTTAGTCTTTGGCCATAAAGTTCGTGGACCCTTGCAAATGTTACAGGAGAATCTGTTAGGGAACGTAACGTTAACCGAAGGTTCGGCTTTCTTTGCGCAACACCACCAGAGACTCAAGGACTGCAAGGCTGCGGCACTAAAGTATCTTGGGAAGGCCAAGAGAATATGAAAGAACGGAACGATGCCAAGGCTAAGTTGCGGGTATTTCAGCCCGGTGACCCTGTCCTGGTACTAAAGCCTCGACTGGGGAGCACTATGTCCCACAAGTACGAGGGCCCCTACATTGTGACAGAGAAGACTGGGGACCTCACGTACAAAGTGAGACACTCTGATAAGCGTAAACAGGTAATGCTCGTACACGTGAATCGGCTGAAGAAGTTCCAGGGCCCCAGGCCCATTGCACTAACCAATGTTTCCATTTCCAGTGAGGGAGGGGATGATTGTTCTGGGGACCCAACTAATCTCATTCTCAATAATTCTAGTTCTGTGAATGCTGTGGAGGAGGGACTGTCCCATTTGCAGATGTCCCAACGTGACGAGGTGCAGTCGTTGCTTGACGAATTCTCCAGTCTGTTCGGGGAGGTCCCGACCCAGACTGATGCCATTTACCATGATGTCGAGTTGACGGACTACACCCCCATTCGCCTTCAACCCTATCGGATGAGTCCGGAAAAGAAGGCCATCGTCCGTAAGGAGGTCGACTTCTTGCTCCAGCACGGCCTCATCAGGCCGAGCCAGGGCTCTTGGTGCTCGCCCTGCCTTTTGGTCCCCAAACCAGATGGCTCCTGGCGATTATGCACCGATTATCGGCAGCTCAACAAGGTGACCATAGTGGACGCCTATCCGTTGCCACGTCTCGAGGACTGTATCGACGAAATCGGGAACGCCACGTATGTATCTAATTCGATCTATCGAGAGGGTACTATCAAATCCCTCTCACTGAACGTGCTAAACAACTAACGGCGTTTGTGACCCCGAGGGTGTGTTTGAGTATCAAGTGTTACCATTCGGCTTGCGTAATGCCCCTGCCACGTTCCAGAGGCTAATGAACTCTTTGCTCGCTAATGTGCCAAATTGTCGGGCGTATTTAGATGATATTGTGCTCTTTGATATTAATTGGGCTGACCACATAGCTAGGTTACGCCAGTTGTTCACAGTGTTGAAACATGCAAATCTACCTTAAATGCTAAAAAGTGTCATTTTGGCCAAGGCACAGTGACGTACCTCGGTTATGAAGTGGGCCAAGGAAAAGTGTTACCTCGACAAGACAAAATTAGTGCTATTCTGGACTATCCAGTGCTCAGGTCTAAAAAGGACATTCAACGATTTATCGGTATGTGTGCGTACTACCGACGCTTTTGTCAGAACTTTTCCAGTGTGGCCACTCCTCTCACAGATTTGTTGCGGAAGGCCGTTAAATTTAAGTGGTCATCGGACTGTGCAGAGGCATTTAAAAACTTGAAATTGATCTTAGCTTCCGCCCCAGTGCTTGCTAGTCCAAGGTTCGACCGTCCGTTTAAAATTCAAGTTGACGCGTCTGACTCGGGTGCTGGTGCAGTGTTGTTGCAAACTGGGGATGATAAAGTGGAACACCCAGTATATTATTACTCTGTGACTCTGTGAAATTTGACAAGGCGCAGCGCAATTATTCGGTGATAGAGAAAGAGGCGTTGGCGCTTGTGCTAACTTGCAAAAAGTTCGAAGTGTACCTCACAGGTAATATAGTGGAAGTGTACACGGACCATAACCCATTAGTTTTCATGAATCAGATGAAGCAGAAAATAAGCGCATCCTCAGGTGGGCATTGTACCTACAGGACTTTAATCTATCTATTATCCACCTACCGGGCCGGCTCAACGTGATAGCCGACGCTCTGTCCCGCTTGCCTGAGTAACATTCATCTGAGCCGCAGGAAGCCATACCAAATGTCATGCTTTATTTTTTTTTTTTTAGGTTCTCCTGTGACATTAAATATCCCGTGTCCAATTATTTACTTCTTTTTTTTTTTTTTTTGTTTGGTGTATGTTTTCTTTCAGAGAATTCCCTTGTAATTTTTTTTTGACAGAGAAATTGTTGTTTGGTTGATTTTCTATTATGTCATGGATGTCCATTTATTCTGTATACTCTTACAAAAAAAAATATGACTACTATTCTAGTAGTCACATTTTTTTTTTCTCTGAAGGGGGGAGGAGTGTTACGACTCTGGGTTCTTTAGATGGAAACCAGAGGTCAAAATTGAGCTTTAACGACAATATGGCAGGGCACGCATAGAGAGATGTAGCTGTTTGTAATCATCCCTGCCAGAAGTACGATTATTTGTGTGGCTCACAAAGCATTTAGACTCTTAAACTTGTTGTGGATTAAGTAACATTGTTATAAGTTTAACTACCCGTAGAATGAGGAAAGTAGCAATATGAGGCATAAGGGGAAGATGTTTTAATGTGTATAGCTGTATGATCAATTGGGCTCTTCCCGGCACCACACGCATGCTGCAGGGAGACGCTCTTCTCTGCTGACTGCCGTGCTGTTCGGACGCGCTCTCCTCCTTCCTCTTAATTCTTTATTTCTGTGACTTAGTTGGTTAAGTACTCCATTACTCAGTTTTGTATATGTCTGGCATACCTATCGTTATATGTGTAGAGTAGTATACCTGGGGTGTAGTAAGTGTTAGTTAAGTTTCTATATTACCTGCTATGCTAACTGGGGTCCCCGTGTAACCACGTGGTCCCCTACCCTAAGCTGACTCCAGTGTGTTATAGTAGAGCTTTACCCTAGCTTGCTTTCAGTGTAAAACCTTGTATCCTGTCTAGGTGGACCAAGGCTTTTAACGTAAGATTGTGTGGTAAAGTTAGTATTAAATTGTTATCGGTGTGATTGTGTATGGGGGGTGTTAAGGGTTAATAAATAAGTAAGTTTGAACAGAGTATCCCTTATTCCTGTGTGGGAGTACAATAATCATTTCCTAGACTAACCGGGTTTAGTAGCAAGCATTTATTACTGTGGATATATTATTTTGGGGGCCGGGCCTTTTGATTCTCCCATATCTTGATACCTCTATTCTACTTACCCTTACCCCTTAATAGTACCAGTTTCCCCATAGTCAACCCACAAATTTTTTATAACAATATATCACGTTATTGTGATTCTCTGTGTAATAATAATAATACATAGAGAAATCACATTATCACGTGAAATATCCATGAACAAATCCACAGGATTCGTGATGAGGGTTCGAACTTATGCACTGAGTGTTCCCACACACGCTCTAGTCGACTGTGCCACGACATGGTAAAAGAACTTATAGTTTAGTTCATTTATTATGCACCCCATACCTATCTTGTGGGCGGTAGTGGAAAGGGTTACAGAGGCACATAATGGGCTCAGGGACTGAACCCCACAATTCATTTAGTTAAGCAAGTTACAGTCTTGATCGAGTTACAAAATTCAATATACGTCATCACATCATCTTTGGATTCGAGATCGGCCAAAAGTACGGTTTCTAAATTAAGCAACTGACATGTGGAGAGCCTAGTGTCACAATTTATATGTTTGTCCTGCACACCGCCCCCCATCCAATGGGCAGCGGTGGATAGGTTACAATCACTTAGTTACTACCTACAGTTAGCAAACTGGGAATATTTGGCTAATATTTCTGGTAGAAGATCATGTTGAATGAAATATTTACACATCGTTGGAACATTTGTTATAAAATTGTCTCTGAATTCACGTATCTTTTCGCACTCCATCACATAGTGACGGAGGGTGTGCGAATAATTTTGTTGACACAGTTTACATTTGGTCAGGTCTACATCAGCAGATAATGAGAATTCCCAGAGATACTTGTAACCAAGTCTAAGCCGAGCAGTAGTAACATCTAGAAGTCTGCTTATTTTATTGGATGATCCATAGATGTGTGGCTCCTCTTGCATGATAGTATGATGATAGATGGAATTACTGGTGTCGATTTCACTTTGTCTCAGATCTACAAGATTTGCTGAAGTTCTTGATGTACTATTGCTCTCAAACTGCTTATTGACAATCTAAGGCTATACTCAGCTTCTTCTTTAAAGGCGGATTCTTTGGTTAACTCATCAGCTCTATCATGCATTCGGAGGCCAACATAAGATAGAGTCCATATGAAGTGGACTCTATTCCCATCATTAATAATTTTGTTGCATTTGTGTCTATCTTCAGACACGAGCATGTTACAGTTATGTCTTAAAGAGTTGAGAGCAGTTAAGGATGAAAAGAGTCACTTACAATTAATGTATCAAGTTTAGAGACTTGTACACCTTTCAGTGCAAGGAGCAAGGCAAATAGTTCGGTCTGAAGGGTAGAAGCTCAGTTGTTTGCTATGTACTCTCACAAACCCAATGTACCTTATTGTATATAAATAAATAAAAAATAAGTAAATAAATGTGTGTGCATACACATATTCATGTTGAGCTTATAGGCATAATGCAATGTCCTTTTCTCTTATGTGTCTGTATATTCCTTGGTGGCAGGTTGCCTGGCGGGGACTGCGCCTGCCCCCGCCTGGAGCACCGAGGTGAGCCTGGAGGTCCTTCCGGGAGCAGGATACCCGGTGGGCTGGACGGTGAGGTACAGGTGCCCTTACCAGCACGTCTTCTCCACGGGAGAGCGAGTGGTGGCCACCACCTGCACCAACTGTGGCTGGACAGACATCGACCCTACCCTCACTTGTACCTACGGTGAATACCTCCTTCCTTGTCTCTCACCTCTCTACCCTTCTCTCCTATGTAGAGAAACATCACGGTGAGAGTAAACTAATTTTGTAGACAACTTTTCGCCTGTGACTTGATTGGTACCTATAATTAACATTATATTAGCATTAACCTGAGAACGGCTGAGGTCAGAGAGGCGGTAGGGGTTATTTGTTAAAATTTATATTAATCGAGTATTAATTTAGCAAGTTGGGTTGCATGTTGAATTGTCCTTCATTGTGTTGCATGGTGTTGTGTCTGACGGCTGCACACTACATACAGTATCCCAATGTTGAAAAAAGGAGATAAACTTTATATGAAAACTAAGTTACATAAACGACCTCATTTATTTTGGCTTTCACCGTCATAATTTGACGAAACCGGGAAGAGTGATTGAATTGTTCTTCCGAACATTAGGAAACACAGCCAACAGCTCATTGTATACGAGTTATTCAACTCTACAAATGTCTGATGCGGCCCATTCGGGCTATTGTATCCTAGCATAGAGATATCTGCAGTACGACAAACCTGAGTTGACTCTCACACTCCATCACATAGTGACGGAGGGTGTGCGAATAATTTTGTTGACACAGTTTACATTTGGTCAGGTCTACATCGGCAGATAATGAGAATTCCCAGTGCGAAAAGATACGTGAATTTAGAGACAATTCTATAACCAATGTTCCAGCGATGTGTAAATATTTCATTCAAAATGATCTGCTACCAGAAATTTTAGCCAAATATCCCCAGTTTGCTAACTGTAGGTAGTAACTGAGTGATTGTAACCTATCCACCGCTGCCCACTGGATGGGGGGCGGTGTGCAGGACAAACATATAAATTGTGACACTAGCTCTCCACATATGTCAGTTGCTTAATTTAGAACCTGTATTTGAGGTCGATCTTGAACCCATTGTTGATGTGACGACTTATATTGAATTTTGTAACTAGCTCATCAAGATTGTAACTTGCTTAGCTAAATGAATTGTGGGGTTCAGTCCCTGAGCCCATTATGTGCCTCTGTAACCCTTTCCACTACCGCCCACAAGATGGGTATGGGGTGCATAATAAATGAACTAAAACTAACTAACTCTCACACTAGGAACGGTTGACGGCCACAGGATTCCTCATACTAGGAACTGTTGGACCGGTTGCTCACACTAATAGGACAGATCTCATCGAAACTTTTAAAATCCTGAACAATTTGAATGATATTGACCCAGACAACTTCTTCAAAAGGTCAGATGCAACACAAACAAGGATCAACGGTTACAAGCTCAACAAGCCACGGTGTAGGACTGAGAACAGGTGACGCATTTTCACCCACACAGTTATAAAACATAATTCAAATTCAAAACCCACCTCGATAAGATCCTCAGGACAAACGCGGGGGAATCTTCGATAAGCCACGGAACTCCTGCCCTCATCAGGACCACTAGAAATATAGTCGTCCTCGGGTAAATTCAGGTAAATTGTACCACAAAAGTATACTTCCTGGTAGGCCAATAACCTCTTGTTAGAGTTGGCCTTGATAACCCTCCGGCGAGTGATAGGCCTTACGACCAACACAACTAAAATTATCTCTGTTACATGTGATTAAGAGCTTATAATTACAGGCGAACTGTTATCTACACACTAAAGTGTACTGTTATCTTGGTGTTTCTCAACGCTGTTATCAGCACACTGTTCTTCACTGTGTACTACCCTTGTACACCCCACCATGCACCACTACCCTTGTACACCCCACCATGCACCACTACCCTTGTACACCCCACCATGCATCACTACCTTGTACACCCTCACCATGCATCACTAGCCTTGTACACCCCCACCATGCATCACTACCCTTGTACACCCACCATGCATCACTAGCCTTGTACACCCCACCATGCACCACTACCCTTGTACACCCCACCATGCACCACTACCCTTGTACACCCTCACCATGCATCACTACCCTTGTACACCCCCACCATGCATCACTACCCTTGTACACCCCCACCATGCATCACTACCCTTGTACACCCTCACCATGCACCACTACCCTTGTACACCCTCACCATGCACCACTACCCTTGTACACCCTCACCATGCACCACTACCCTTGTACACCCTCACCATGCACCACTACCCTTGTACACCCTCACCATGCACCACTACCCTTGTACACCCTCACCATGCACCACTACCCTTGTACACCCTCACCATGCATCACTACCCTTGTACACCCTCACCATGCATCACTACCCTTGTACACCCTCACCATGCATCACTACCCTTGTACACCCTCACCATGCACCACTACCCTTGTACACCCTCACCATGCACCACTACCCTTGTACACCCTCACCATGCATCACTACCCTTGTACACCCTCACCATGCATCACTACCCTTGTACACCCTCACCATGCATCACTACCCTTGTACACCCTCACCATGCATCACTACCCTTGTACACCCTCACCATGCATCACTACCCTTGTACACCCTCACCATGCACCACTACCCTTGTACACCCTCACCATGCACCACTACCCTTGTACACCCTCACCATGCACCACTACCCTTGTACACCCCACCATGCATCACTACCCTTGTACACCCCACCAATCATTATTATTATTATTATTATTATTATTATTATTATTATTATTATTATTATTATTTATAATAATAATAATAGTACACAGAAGGGAAGGGAGCTATCAGGAGAAAGCGCCGTCACTACAACTATATAACCCTGGAAAAGGGTCAGGATAAGCACGGGAGACATCTCCTGTCCACGAGGCTAACCATAGCCCGTGCTTCTTGCCCAGCTCCTGTGCCAGGTAAGTTACGGGCTCACCATAGCCCGTGCTTCTTGCCCAGCTCCTGTGCCAGGTAAGTTACGGGCTCACCATAGCCCGTGCTACTTGGACCTTGTTGTTCCGAATAGCCGAATCTATAACAACATCAGGATAAGGATTTGGGATGGGACGTGGGGAAGGAATAGTGACCAACCCCATGGACGGTCGGGGATTGAACGCCGACCTGCATGAAGCGAGACCGTCGCTCTTCTGCCTAGCCCATACACACGTAGAAATCACATTATCATGATATATCAATGAGAAAATCCAGGCTGCAATTCTTTTGACCATATCGTGGCGTAGTCGTTCAGAGCGTGCATCTGCGAATAATCAGCGCATAGGTTATAATCCTCATATATTTATGTATATATATACAAGAGGGTACATTGGGTTTATGAGAATACATATCATTGATGTTTTATATTCTTGTAAAGCCACAAACACGCATAGCGTTTCGGGCAGGTCCTTAATCTAACAGATAATTTTAAGTAGGTAATTTCTAGCCAAATTTAAAAAAGGTTAACATGTATATTCTAAGAAAATTTGAAGAAGATTAGTAGGCACATTATAGTAAAATATGAGGATTATCAACAGGTACTTTGTAGCATGATTTGAGGATTATTGCCAGGTATATTGTAGTAAAATATGCGCTCAGTATAACAACCATGATATAAGATGTTAGTAGTGATTACAATGGTGAAGTTGTACGGCTTAGGCACATATATTAGAGGATTGGGTAGCACAAGATATAGTGAGAGTTTAAAGTACTTGGTAGGAAACTATCAGGATAAAATTAGGTACTTTTTGGTTTTACTGTTGAATAAGGCGTGGGTTGGACAGCTTTTCAATTCGTTAGGGAGTGGGTCTCTTTATTTGCACAGAGTGTTTCACAGATTTAGTTTGGGGATATCAGAGATATCTCATCACGGCTCCCGTGGATTTTCTCAATAATAATAATAATAATAATAATAATATATATAAAATAATAAACTAATAATATTTTTAAAATTAATAACAAATCTAATAATAATAATAGTGTTAATAATCATAATTATAATGTTAATAATAGTTTTAATATCAATAAGAACTGTAATAAATATGGTAATCTGAATTGTTAAAGTTAATTAATCCAATTCACTTATCGTAATGAAAATGAATAAGTACAGCTTGACTAATTTTCTCATATATTTTATAGCGTGATCAACATGCAGAGGACTTGTTATATATAACCCTTAATGGTGTGTGTGTGTGTGTGTGTGTGTGTGTGTGTGTGTGTGTGTGTTGTGTGTGTGTGTGTGTGTGTGTGTGTGTGTGTGTGTAATATTTAAGGATTTAAATTAATGTTGAAATGACGTACGAATATGATGTTAAGTAATTGCTCAAGATTATTGTTTTTGTTATACAGTAGTCTATGTCGAACAAAGAACTGTATGTTTAATTCATTCCACATATATAAATTGTGACACTAGGCTTTCCACATGTCAGTTGCTTAATTTAGAAACTGTACTTGTGGTCGATCTCGAACCCATTGTTGATGTAACGACGTACAGTATATTGATTTTTTTAACTAGCTCATCAAGACTGTAACTTGTTTAGCTAAATGAGTTGTGGGGTTCAGTCCCTGAGCCCATTATGTGCCTCTGTAACCCTTTCCACTACCGCCCACAAGATGGGTATGGGGTGTATAATAAATGAACTAAAGTAAACTAATTCTTTACAATACTTACTTTTGATTTTATAGCAATGATTGTACTATTTTATGAATAAAATGTATAATTTTACTCCATATAGTTTTATATCATTTAACAGATTTTAATATTTGAAATTGAATATTGTGAAATTAATTACATTAAATATGAACTTTATAATTAATTATGGGTCATTAGAGGTTGAGATGTAAGCCTCGTCCTATCACACACTCAGACCGTGACAAAAACATTCAGAAGAGTGTGAAAGATTTGGTGTAAATTCTTTACACAATTTCCACAAATACACAAGTATGGGATTTTTATCCTATGTTATTATGTCTGTGACAAGACATTACCATTACTTTTTAATTATGAAATACAATATCCTAACTAAGAGATCAATTTACCTGAGTGCCACCATCTCTTGTGGCCTCTACGGGGACATGAAGCGAGCGGCTTGCTATATGGACCTTATATATTTACCTGAGGCCCCCACGATCTCTCTACTGGTCTCGACGAGGACAGGAAGCCGGCGTCTTGTTTTAGGGTCCTCTCCTGATGATTTGATCGCGCTGGATTTTGGGTATGGGTCCACTACCGCCCACAAGTTGAGTATGATTCCATCACCAACCACAGGTTGGGTATGGGGTTCACTACCACCCACAGGTTGGGTATGGGGTTCACTACCACCACAGGTTGGGTATGGGTTTCACTACCACCCACAGGTTGAGTATGGGGTTCACTACCCCACAGGATGGGTATGGGATTCACTACCACCCACAGGATGGGTATGGGATTCACTACCACCCACAGGATGGGTATGGGGTTCACTACCACCCACAGGTTGGGTATGGGGTTCACTACCACCCACAGTTTGGGTATGGGTTTCACTACCACCCACAGGTTGAGTATGGGTCCAGTACCCCCCCCCCCCCCCACGAGTTGGGTATGGAGTAAACTACCATAAACAGGTTGGGTATGTTTCCACTACTACCACCCACCGGTTAGCTAGGTATGGGGTCCACTACTGCTCACAGGTTGGGTATGGGGTCCACTACTGCTCACAGGTTGGGTATGGGGTCCACTACTGCCCACAGGTTGGGTATGGGGGTAGCATAAAAATTAACAAAACAAAAATCATAGATGTTGTCCAGCATAATGGCACGGACAAGGCAGCTAAAACTGCAGGTGATAAGCCTGAAATTGTTGGATAGGGGAATTTCAATCTCTGCCGTAAAAGCCGCAATATTTCAGGATATTACAGGTGACAGAGGAGCAGTTACTGACACTCAGAGGCCAGAAAGCACGAGTATAAAGAGCTATGACATGTTTAGGACCGAGAACTATATGTACGGGCAACACAAAACATCCACTAGACAGTGTGACATTGTAATTGCCAGAATTAGGCTGGGATATCGATATATATGGCAGGTGGCTGCAGGTAATGAATCCTCTCAGTGGTGAACATTGCATTGTAAACTATGTGAACAAGATCTGGGACATACTCTATATCTGTGATTGTCCTATATCGAACATTTCATGCCAAATAGTATGAGGTACTTTGAGCTCTGTGATTACTTCATACACTCAATAACCATCCTGAATTTACCTGAGGGCCCCTAACACTAGTGGCCCTTGACGAGAACAGGAAGCCAGCGACTTGTCCACGATCCCCTCCCCCATTTACCTTGATGAGTGAGTTGGTGATCTTAGATGATGTGAATGGGGATATTAGATGAAATTATGGCTAGTTTTTTTTTATCTACACTCTGTAACCCTCTACATAGAATAGGGTATGAGCACAATGCTGTGTATACCTAAGCTTGTTAATACAAGCACGGGTGGGACACAAACAAGGGGACACAGGTGGAAACTTAGTACCCAGATGAGCCACAGAGACGTTAGAAAGAAGTTTTTCAGTGTCAGAGTAGTTAATAAATGGAATGCATTAGGCAGTGATGTGGTGGAGGCTGACTCTATACACAGTTTCAAATGTAGATATGATAAAGCTCAGTAGGCTCAGGAATCTGTACACCAGTTGATTGGCAGTTGAGAGGCGGGACCAAAGAGACAAAGCTCAACCCCCGCAAGCACAATTAGGTAAGTACAAAACATGACGTTCTCTCAATTTTGGTGTTGCTTATTTTTAGACCTTTTCCTTCTTGAAGATATATCTATATATATAACATATAGTATGTCTTGCTTATATTGATATATGGTTAATCTTCATTACATTCACATAAAAAAATTATTAAAGAAAGTATTTTGAATTTAAATTCAACCGACGCACCATGACCCCCATAACATGTATACGGGTACGTCATATATAAATTTGAATCCCTGTGCGTTTATATTATGTGTTTTTGTGTGTGTGAACGTGTAAACTTGTGTAGTAAGTCCAAAGAAAATATCAGCCCTCCCGAGTGTCCTAGAACAACCATATATATACTGTATATAAATACTCCCCGTGCTGTTGCCCGCTGGGTTATAGTTATGAATATGACACTCTCGTACAGGCTTCATACGCATCAACAACAAAAATCATAGAAAAACAGATAAATCGAGATTAGTACAGAAATGCTTTACATGTGTAATATCTGTTATCTCAGCGCTGATATATAATTGCGTTGTGGTGGAGGGAAGTATTAAGCCGGTAGTCGCTGGGTGTCTGCGTCAAAACAACCTCCGGAGTCTGGGTCGTCGCCGCCTCCTTCAGCAGCTGGCTCTTTATATCCATCGTTCTCGGCGATGCTCTCCTGACTGCCTCACCTGCCAGGTACGCTGAAGGCGCCGTGGGAGGGCGGATCATTTTGGCTGGTGGGATGTGAGAGGTGTGGCTCTTGCTCGCTCCTGGCAGATATAATATGAGCCACCCAGGCTCATATTATATCGAGTCATTGCAGTAGCCATACACAGACTTAGACTTGGTTACAAGTTCTTCTGGGAGGTAATAAACCTAATAGTTAAAGAGTGTCATATCTGTGGAACAGATGCAAAGGCGCCACTATTGCAATACTTACAGGAATGTGAAGCGACTGAAGCCCTGTGCATCAAATTAACATTTAAGCAACGACAGCAGCTGCATTAGATGCAAATACCACAGCGACAGAAATGACTAGGAAAAAGTTTTTTTTTTTTTTTTTTTTTTTTTGAGATATATACAAGAGTTGTTACATTCTTGTACAGCCACTAGTACGCGTAGCGTTTCGGGCAGGTCCCTGGAATACGATCCCCTGGCGCGAAGAATCGTTTTTTCATCCAAGTACACATTTTACTGTTGCGTTAAACAGAGGCTACAGTTAAGGAATTGCGCCCAGTAAATCCTCCCCGGCCAGGATACGAACCCATGACATAGCGCTCGCGGAACGCCAGGCGAGTGTCTTACCACTACACCACGGAGACTGTATTAAGAATGGGACTTTGAAGTTGTGAAGTTGAAGAATGGGACACCCTAGTGAATACTGTGCATCTATATCTGCCACCAGATAATGTTATTAAACAAGACTAAAACCAGTGGGCTAAAACAAGCAAAAA
The DNA here is from genome assembly GCA_020271785.1 of Procambarus virginalis. Taxonomy (NCBI): domain Eukaryota; kingdom Metazoa; phylum Arthropoda; class Malacostraca; order Decapoda; family Cambaridae; genus Procambarus; species Procambarus virginalis. The sequence goes on along the minus strand of WNGS01048571.1, from coordinate 649 downwards.
AGGAATGAGAGAAATGGAGGAAACCCCCACCTCTATTTAAGACTTTGACCCAATGTCACAATAACAAGGTTTCGTGAATAACCGAACTTATTTACGGGATCACTATAGCCCGTGTTACATGGACATTTCGTTCTGAGTAGCTAAATCTAAAACAACAACAACAGCAACTGTGTTGCTTTTTGCACAAACAGGGAACAGGCATAGTGGAGACTTGGAGGATCAGTATCATCAACCCCAACTGAGCTGTTTGCCATACAACAGGCATTTTTCATATGTGATTACACAAAACCTCCAAATGCAATCATTCACACAACCTCGAATGCTGCATTTCAAATATTAGGAAAAAAGCAGTGGAAGACAACGTGGAAATAATTACCACCATTTTGTATCTAGGAACAGTAGCTAAAGGAAAATACTCACATAACCCTAAACTGGTTCCCATCCTATGTTGAATCCCATTAAATGTAATGACTTTGGAGAGTTAATTTTTCAACGTCCTTCGATAGTGAACAAAAACATAAGCAATATTGAGAAGATTCATGTTAGAATCATTCATTAATCTACCCTTTCGGTCATATTCAGCAAACCTTTTATTTATATATATATATATATATATATATATATATATATATATATATATATATATATA
>WNGS01048542.1:0-10056 GCA_020271785.1 Procambarus virginalis | reverse complement strand
AATCTATTTCCTATATATTTAATTTAGTATATAATTTTATTGTGTTACCATCTTTTAGACTGGAGGATTTTTAGTGTAACATTAGTTAGATGAATTTTGTGATGAAAGCTGATCATAGCGGCCTTTCCCATTCTCTGTAATCCATTTATGACTACCTTATGTATTTAACTACATCATATGGCTTTTTTGTTTGAGTTTGTATATATGATGTGGAAATTTCACATATAATTCCAGGAAAGGGGGCGGGGGAAGAAACATGGGCCGGAGTCCAATATTTAGGGCTGCTGAACACTTAATTGCTCCTCTTCAGAATTATGGTAATATTGTTTAAGTTTCCTTTTGCACTATTGTGCAGCAGTTCATATAGGACGGATGTCCTGCACTGGAGCTGTAGGGGGTGGGAAGTCTTTGGGCGACTCATTTCCTGCTAGCTCCAAAGGAACAAGTTTCTCTAGTGTCTTGAGACTAGTGGTGCCTCTGCGCCTTACTTTCACTATTCTCAAGACACCCCTGGCTGTCTGGATGGACAGAGACTATATGGACTAGAGGCCACTCTGAGCGTGGACCATCACTGTCCACCAGAACAATGTCGCCAGGTTGTAGTTTAATTCTATTGTAGGGGTTGTTTTGTCCCGTAGTGATACTCCCTCAGAGCAGTTAGATACTCTCGGGTCCAAACTTCATTCCACTGAATTACTCTGGACAGATGTTGATAACTCTGAACCAAGTCGTTCTCTCTGATATACGAAGGATCTCCTGGTCCCTCATCAGTGAGCGATGCTAAAGTAGTAAGAAATCCTCCATACATCAGATGAGATGGACTTAATGGCTCACGTTGCTTGTTATCGTCAGAGAGGTTGGTCAGTTTTTGGTTTTAAGGTTTTAAGGTTATGGTCTGGAAATGAGCCAGTCTTACTCCTTGCAGTAGGCCAGTTAACTCCAGTTTTGGCAATGACCTTTCTTTCAACGGTACCACCCTGGCTTTTGTTGTAAGCAAATTTGTTTGCTCGTCTGTTACTAGGTAGGCTACTGTGCCATAAGCCTTTCCTGGGGCATCACAAAACACATGCAGCTTAATTGGTTGATTTTAATGTACTCTGTTTCGAGGAACTTGACAGACTTAACAGAAGGATACTTAGATCCTTCACTAGCCCCTGCCACTTTCCTTGCAAGGTGGGTGTTAATGGATAATCCCAGCCTATATTCTCTTGCCAGCATTCCTGCATTATCAACTTCCCATTTATTAATATGGGACTTAATAGTCCCAAGGGGTCGAAAGGGTTTGCTGACTTGGGATAGTAGTCCCCTCATTGTTAGGTTGGTGGTTTCTGGTCCCACCGATTTATTGTTAACTAGCAGTACCCGGCCACGCGTTGCTGTGGCTCAGCAACCTTCCCTGTCCCACCGTCCTCCCCACCATACCCACTCCACCATCCCCTTTTCCTTCCCACCATGCTCCACTCCCCTGTCCCTTTGTCCTCCCCACCATTCTCTATACCCCCATCCCCTCGTCCCCCCCATCCCAACTCCCCTGTCCTCTCGTCCTTCCCCACCATTACTACCTCGTCCTCCCCACCATCTCTCACTTCCGTCCATTCATCATCCCCACCATTCCCCACTCCCTCGTCTGATGCCTTCTCAAATGGTCTGATGTTCCCATCAGAAAATGGGAACAACAAGTGATCTGATGTTCCCATCACTGAAATATAAGAAAAACAGTTTAAAAATGAGATGAAAATATGAAAAAATAAACAAATAAACTATGCTCACAAAATGAATGGTATGGTAAACAGCACAGCTTAATTCCAATGCAATTCACACGAAATAATTAGATCAAAACAAAAATAAATCAATATCTATGAAAATTCAATTTATCAATGCAATCAGAAACATTGAAATGGAATTGTAACATATCTAGTGCAGCATGTGTGTTGCTCCTACATGCAACAGATGGCGCTGTTTTTCAAGAAAAGCATAGTTTTACCTGTCACAGGTGTGGCATCTATACTTATACTTACGAAATGAACGGTATGGTAAACAACACAGCTCAATTCCACCATAATGTCACATAAAATAATTCAATAAAAAATAAAATAAATCGAATCTATGAAAATAAAATTTATCAATGCAATCAAAAACACTGAAATGGAATTCGTGACATATATAGTGTAGTGTGAAAGTTGCTCTTATGTGCAACACATGGCGCTGTTTTTCAAAAACTTATGTTTTTACCTGTCACAGGAGTGGCATCTATATAGTAGGTATTTAAGAAGACGCGCCTATTCGAATGCAACGTCGTGTCAAAATTTCAAAGCAATTGGTGAAGAACTTTGGGAGATTACTGTGTGTGTTTCTCTTACGTCCAACAGATGGCACTGTTTTTCAAAAAAGTATGTTTTTTCTGTCACAGTTGAAGCATGTATATAGTAGATGGATAAAAAGACGCGCTTATTCGAATGCAACGTTGTGTCAAAATTTCAAAGCAATCGGTAAAGAGGTTTCGATGATTTCCCTCAGATGAAAAACACAGTTTTTCAGAAAAGCATGTTTTTTTTACCGTCACAGACATGACATCTATATAGTATGTATATAAAAACCTGGCCGGATGCGAATGGAACATTCTGTAAAAATTTCAAAGCAATCGGTGAAGAACTTTTGGAGATTAGCTATTTTGAACAAACGAACATTTCCATTTATATATATATATATATATATATATATATATCTGCAACAGATATATATATATATATATATATATATATATATATATATATATCTGCAACTGAAAACTCACACCCCAGAAGTGACTCGAACCCAAACTCCCAGGAGCAACGCAACTGGTATGTACAGGATGCCTTAAACCACTTGACCATCACGACCGGACATAAGGAAGTGATAGCCGGAGCTATATGAACCACTTCCCCGCCGGCACCCGGATATACATACTATATAGATGTCATGTCTGTGACGGTAAAAGTTGTATCTAGTCCTGGGGACCATTCAGGCTTGTTTGCATATATATTATATATATAAATAATATATATATATATATTATATATATATATATATATATATATATATATATATATATATATATATATATATATATAGTGATGAATGAATGAAACTCACACCCCAGAAGTGACTCGAACCCATACTCCCAGGAGCAACGCAACTGGTATGTACAAGACGCCTTAAACCACTTGACCATCACGACCGGACATAATGAGGTGATAGCCGAAGCTATTTGAACCACCTCACCGCCGGCACTCGGATGGTTATCTTGGGCATAGCATTTTACCAAATCACCTCATTCTTTGGGGCACACGTGAGGAACACAAATGCGAACGTTTTTAGATTTCAAAGACTTTAGGTTACACACACACAACTAACATTAAACAGAGTTTGTTGTTGTTGTTATAGATTCAGCTACTCGGAACAAGTTCCAAGTAGCACGGGCTATGGTGAGCCCGTAACTTACCTGGCACAGGAGTGGGGCAAGAAGCATGGGCTATGGTTAGCCTCGTGGACAGGAGATGTCTGAAAAAACGATACGATAAAATATCGCCGAGATCTGATTCGTAATCAGATACACAAGGCAAAAAATGAAATCAAAACCAACAAAACGCAACTACTTCATGCTACAAACGAATGGATAAACAGCGACATCGACGAAAGTCTCCGTACCCGCATCGAGCAACACCTCGACATCCTCACAGATCGACATCACCTCAGCACCGAAACCAGGATAATCAAGAAACTAACAACATTATATGGAGGACCTATGGCAATTCCACGACCGAGAGACGGCTTCCTGAACCTTGCAAGAATCAACCTCACTGAGGACCAAGTCACTCTCCTAAATCTGGGTATAAACTGCCACGTTATGTCCAGACCAAGTGAGACGGCCCGGAAAGTGGAGTTGGAAATCCTGTGGACGACATATTCGACCGCGAGACACAAAAAAGGTCACCACCAGGACACCTTACAAGCAGAACTTATCGCAGAAGGAGGAGAGAATCGAGGCAACTACAGAAGCACCATACTCTCCTCTGAGCTCAAAGCAGCAGCTAAGAGCCTTCGTGAGAACAAGGAGATAGTCGTCAGGAGAGGTGACAAGTCGCCAATATACGTCATTCTTAAGAAAGACGAATATCTGGCGAAAATGAACCTCATACTCTTGACCAAACTAAATTCCAAAGAGTAACAAAGGACACTACAGCCGAATGAAAGCAAAGGTCAACAAATTGATCGAAACTGTAAACGCCAAGAAATCCGGACTCCACTATAGAATATAAATAAATAAGAATATAAACCTGGATACGCATATGGAAATGTCAAGATACACAAGCCTGGAAACTCACTTCGGCCAATCATCAGCCAGATACCCACACCTACGTACAGACTGGCGAAGCGACTCAATGGCTTGACTTACTGGGGGGAACACGGGCCACAGGGATAAGAGCCTCGTTGGACGTAGAATCACTGTTTACCAACGTACCTGTGGATGAAACAACCGGATGATAGCGGACAGAGTGTATCGTGATCCAGCTTGTACTCCTTTGACATACCAGAATGCATTCTAACGAAACTACTCCAAGCTTGTACTAAAGAGGCACCCTTCTTGAGCCTGGATGGGCACATGTATAAGCAAGTAGATGGGGTCGCCATGGGTTCTCCCTAGGTGTCCTGTTTGCGAACTTCTACATGGGTACCATCGAACAAAAGGTCTTAGTTGATATGAACTTGAAACCGGCCATATACTGCAGGTATGTTGACGACATTTTTACACAGGTACCTGATGTCAGACATCTGCAGGAGTGAAGGAGGCATTTGAGCAGAATTCTGTGTTGCGTTTCACTTCGAGATGGAGAAGGATGGGAAATTACCTTTCTAGATGTAACAGTCATGGAAAGGAGCGGAGGTTTCCACACTGCAGTCTACACTAAGGAAACAAACATAGGAATGTGCCTCAATACCAACAGTGACTGCCCAGACAGTTACAAGAGGAGTGTTGTTAACGCTTATTTCGACCATGCTCTCAGCCACAGCTAAGATGGAAGCAAGTCGATGAAGAACTCTGTAGGGTAAGGCAGGTCCTAGTCAACAACGGCTTCTCCCTTGGTTTCGTTGAAGACATCATAAGAAGGAAGGGAAATGAAACACCATGCAACCTCTGAAGAGACAACTAACACAACACCTGTACCCCCTACCCTATTAGACTATTTTACAGGAACTTCTTTTCCACAGCTCATAAAACGGAGGAAAGGGTCCTGAAAGATATTGGTTAATAGAAACGTTATCCCTACAGACAAAAATTAGAAGATACAATTGACGATTTACTATAAAACCCAGAAAACTTGCCAACCAACTCATGAGAAACTCTCCAGACACAAAGCAGAACGCTTTGAAAGAGACCAATGTCGTTCTATGCCTTCAGATGCCCACTTGGGACTGTAAGCCTCAAAGAACTCAGTATATATGGCAAGACAACACATCTCTTTCCAGGCGATTAACGATGCATAAGCAACATGGGCTCTATCAAGGAACATATAATCTCTTCCCACAACCAGACCATCACCAGAGAAGTCTTAACAAAAACACGGAAATCATCGATAGATACAGCGATAGCAGGCGGCTTGATATCTGCAAGGCACTACACATTAAGAAATCAACACCAGCAATCAACAGCCAAGTAGTGCACAATTATATTCTACCCACTTCAAGACTCCGCCTCCAATATAGAAGCATCAGGAAATATGGGCCAATAGGCCCTCTGCAGTTACTTCCATTCTTCCCTTTAGCTTATGCCCCATTATTTCGTGTTCTGGCTTGTGTTGAAAGTTTGTTTCCACCTCAATCCAAAACTATTATAACATATCACCTCACTGAAATGCAGGTATAAAATGAAAGCTGTTTAAACTCTGTTTAGTGTTAGTTGTGTGTGTGTAACCTAAGTCTTGAAAATGTAATAAGTTATTACGAAACGTGTTCTAGCGTCGTGTCAGACTAGAAATAAAATTAATTTTGGAGAACTGATTATTCAATTACCACCGACAGTGAAAAGTACATAAGAAATATAGAGAAAATTCGTGTTAGAATTATTATCTTACTTTTCTGGGGGAAGCCCCGTCGGCTCCCCGGAGCTATCCCAAGGCTGATATGCTAATGTCAAGACTTTGGCATCAGTCATGTGTATGGAGTTCTTAGGCCTACCGGAAGCCACGGCCAGAACCGGGCCCCCTCAGAGAGGCAAGGGGAGCAATGGCCTATAGAAGCCCCCGTGTGGTTGGAAGCATTCATTCTATGTCTGCCATCGACCGGGACAGGCACCCAGAAAGGTAAGCGCCCCAAAACAAACCCCCTTTCTGGTTAAAATTGCTACCAAAAGCCGAACTAGTGGATAGAACTCCGCAAAGAAAAACGAGCAAACTAGTGTGACGTCACACTCTGCCGCGCCGCTGTCTGCGCAGCTACCCCCCTCCCCGGGAGGGGGAAGGGGAAGCCCCAGACCCTCCGCCCCGGCTACCCCACACCTCAGTTCTTGAGGCTGATGCTATAGGCGAAGGACGTGTGCTCTGGCTCCGGTGTTCGCTACAACACTGTGCTTGCGTGTGGTGTTTGTTTTCTGGGTGCGAGAGCCATGAGTAATTTTTGGTACTCGGGCTGCATGCGCCTAGGTTTCCTTCCCTAGGTGCCCGGTAAGTACTACCCTTGGGGCTTGGAGCCACCTTCCACAGGCTCCTTGGGATCTGCCTCTGCTGGTCCGTTTTACCTTTTTTCGGTTTTCGGCCGCCTGTTGGGGATCTTGGGTGTTTCTGTTCTCCCTTGTTACTGGCAGGTAAGAGGCAGTTTGCACTGGTAGGGGCGCAGGGTGCTGCACAGCTTGTATTCCCGACATAGCGGCCGGCTCTGTTCCCTGGGGCTTCGCTGTCCTCTTGCGGGGTTTTGTTTTCTTTTTGTTTTTGCCTGGTGGGGGGTTCTCTCATATTCATTCCTTGGTTCTAACCCTTTCACGGTTATACTCAATGGCGCCCCCTGCTAGGTCCCCGTGAGTGTACACGTCAGTGGGGTACAGCTATAGAAGTTCGATTGGTAGTTTGGGTGCCGGTTAGCAGCTCCCTGCCTGGGACTACCTGAGCGCGATTCCTCTTAAAGTAAACGTTCAGGACCCTGGGAATCCCCTAGGGGGCGCGTGGGTCCGATGAATGTGACCCCGGAGTCCCCACTCGCTGTGTGCGAGTTTGCGGGTTGCTCGGATTCCCTTTGTCTCAGGGTGACCCTCATTGTTTTTGCCTCTGCCATGCTGCCTGTTGGGTCGGTGATACTTTCGACCCCTGAGTCCTGTGAGTGTTGCTGCTTGCTTGTGACTCAATTTACCCAATCCTCTGATGATTCTCTTCGGGTACAGGCGGCGCGTGCATTGCAGTCTAGGTTTCGTCTGTTGCAAACGCGCTAGTTGGTTGCTCACCCGGATGCCCTGGGGCTGCCCTGCTTTGCTTTTCGTGACCCGGACTTGGGGGGTGGGGGTCGCTTCGATCCTGGTTCAGTCCGCGCCTCCTCGTCCTTTCCCTACTGCTCATTCTGGTACACCCCCCCCCCTTGCTTCCAGCCCCGAAAACGTCTGAGGGTTTCGGGGTCGGAGCATGGGTTACTTGATCTTGAGACTCGGGCAGCTTCGGGGGGTGCCCCTTCCGGGGAGCGGCAGAGGCATTCGAGTCTTGTCTCCCGGCCGAAGCTTAGGGGTCTGACCAGTGGGGCCCCCCTTCCTTCAGCTGTTCCGGCTGCGCCGTCCTTGTCTTGTGGGGTCTGGGCTTGGGGAGAGGACTCGGCCTCGGGTCCTGTGGTGTTGGACATCGAGGCTGGGGAGGGGCGGACTTGGGAGCCTTGGGCTCCGCTGGACCCCGCCTGGGTTTTTCTTCCCTCTGAGCGGGGCTTATTGTTACAAGGAGTGGGGTTCTCTTTTCCCCCCTCTGCGTACGAGTTGGATTTGGTGTCGGCCCCTCCCCGGGTTCGGTTCCGTGTTCTCCCGGGTTCGGTTCCGTGTTCCCCCGGGTTCGTCGGTTCCGTCTTTTCGGAGGTTTTCGGCTTATCGCATCCAACCTGGTGAGGTGCGAGCGGCCTTTGCAGCTGACCTCCTGTGGGACCCGGATTATGCCTCGGAACTGGATCCTTCTGAGTTCAGTTTGGGGACTTCATTCCCTTTCTGGCTCCGTTACGAGGTTCCGGAGTCTTCCTGGCTAGCAGCCTGCCCCTTGCTCGTTTTGGATTCCTGGCATTCCTTCTGTCGTTCCCGCACGTTGGAGTGGCGGAAGCTTCCACGGTGATTCAGGTTTTCCTGGGGGCGAGCTTGAGTACCTGAATGAGTGCTTGTTTGCCCCTGCCCTCCCCCGCGATTTGGGCGTTATTCAGCTCCATGTGCAGGTTCCCGTCCTTTCGGCGGCGCTTGTTGCGGAGGACTTGCGCGCCTGGTGCCTTTTGGCTTCGGCCTTGCGGTACTTTTCCATCCTGGAGCTGTCCTCGAATTGGCTCGTGGAGGATGTTAGGACGCTTGGGTCCGTCCCAGGGTCCGGCGCCTTGTCCTCGGCTGCGCGCTCGTTCGCTGCCTTGTTGAAGCTGTTCACAGCCGATTTTGCGGGATGCGGTTTCCCTGTTTATATGCTTCCCGTCTCGCATGTCGGCAGGCGGTTCTGGGTTCCTCCGTGGAATCTGCTTGGGCTCTGGCTCTTAGGCGTTCTTCCTCTTTTGTCCTCTTCTTTTGCGGAGTCGGCCGTGGCGCAGTTTATTCAGGCTGCGTCGGCGGCTTGTCGTCCGATGTCGGACATGTTGGTCTTCCGGGGGTCCTGGGATGGGTCGTCCCGGAAGGGTCGTGCCAGGGTTCGGGGTTCCTCTCATCGTGGTAGGCTACTGGTGCCAGGTTCGGGTTCGGCTCCTGCTGCGGACCCGCCCTTGTCTAGTCGGCGCGGTGTTCGCATCTGGTGCGGGGTTCTGGGTCTCGTAAGGGTCGCCGGCGCTTTCGCGGTTTGCCCCGTTGACGAGGCGAGGGGGGGGGGCGGTTTGCGCTGTTCGCCCGCGCCTGGTCCCACGATTCGTGGGCCTTTCAGGTCGTGTCTTGTGGTCTGCGGTGGCGTTGGGTGGCCCCTCCACCTTTGGGGGGGGGTCGGGGCTGACAGGGCAAGTTTCTTCCCCTGCGCTTCGTCGTGTCGTCTTGGAGTGGGTACGTTTGGGCGTCGTCGAAACGAACGTCGTCCCTCAGATGGGTTTCCCGTCTGTTTCCGGTCCCGAAGCGGGACTGCGCGGACGTGAGGTTCATTCTGGACTTGTCCCATCTGAACCCCTGGGTTCACTGCCCCTCCTTCCAGATGACTACGCTGTCTCAGGTTCGGCTCCTTTTGGAGCCGGGCGCTTGGATGGTGTCCCTGGACCTCCAGGACGCTTATTGGCATGTCCCGATTCATCCGCAGTTTAGGGACTGGCTCGGTTTTGTGGTGGGACATCAGAGTTACCGCTTTCGTTGTCTCCCGTTTGGGTTGAACCTGGCACCTCGCGTGTTCACGCGCCCTACACGGGTAGTCGTGGCTCGGTTGCGTCTCCTAGGAGTTCGAGTGTTGGCCTACCTCGACGACTGGCTGGTTTGGGCTCCCTGCCGGTCCGCTTGCTTGCTAGCCAGGGATTTGGTTCTTTCCCAGCTCGCCGGGTTCGGGTTCTTGGTGAACTGGAGGAAGTCCCATCTGGTTCCCTCTCAGGTTCGGACTTGGCTGGGCCTCGTTTGGGATTTTCGCACCTCCTCCTTGTCTCTCCCTCCGGAGTCTCTCCAGCGGCTGCGGTCCCGCCTTCGTCTGTTTCTGGTGGGCCCACGGGTCACCCGGCGGTTGCTTGAGGGGCTGTGCGGGAGCCTGAATTTCGCGATGCTGGTCTACCCGCCGGGTCGGGTTTGGCTTCGTCGGCTGTTCTGGTTCCTTCGGGGTCGCCCCTTCCGCCTCTCTCGCGATCTCAAGGTTCGACCCCCGGGGCCTTGCGTCGGTTGCTGCGTAGCCGGCTTCCTCTTCGGGTTTT
>WNGS01048537.1:0-17770 GCA_020271785.1 Procambarus virginalis | reverse complement strand
AATTCCACAAGCATTTCCTCCAATGTTTATATGCAACTGAGATGAACTAGTTAAGGACGTATTATTGTATTTGATGCATTGGGGTGCTGATTACATTGATGTTGTTTGTACCGAGGTGCTGAAGAGCTAAAGGCATTGCAGCACTAATTTCACTGGAATGATGAATGCATTGAGGTAATGACTGAACTGGAGAGCTGATTATACTGTATCGAATGAATACGATGGTTTTTGGAAGAGGTTTGTTTACTGCGATAATGTTGATTGATGACAGGATAAATGGTAAAGTTGACTGCATCCAATGTTGAGTGTGTAGGAGAGTTGAGTGAACTAACTTGAGTGTGTAAGAGATTGTTCACTAACTTTGAGTGTGTAGGAGAGTTGAGTGCACTAACATTGTGTAGGAGTATATATATATATATATATATATATATATATATATATATATAATATAATATATATATATATAGAAATAAAAATTAATTTTGGAGAATTGATTTTCAATTACCATCAACAGTGAAAAGAAACATGAGGTGAGAAAGAATGATGTGATTTGATAAAATGCCAAGATTACCATCCGAGTGCCGGCGGGGGGGTGGGGGGGTTCAAATAGCTTCGGCTATCACCTCCTTAGTCTGGTCGAGATGGTAAAGTGGATTAAGGCGTCCTGTACATACCAGTTGCGTTGCTTCTGGCATTATGGGTTCGAGTCACTTCTGGGGTGTGAGTTTTCAGTTGCATATAGTCCTGGGGGACCATTCAGGCTTGTTCGCATATGATTATATATATATATATATATATATATATATATATATATATATATATATATATATATATATATATTGGTGTATACTGGCAGCAGTGTTTTTTTAAACATGTCACATTGAATATGACCGCATATTCTGTATTTCTATCTTCTGGTTTAAGGCTTCTATCTCTCTCTCTCTCTCCCTCAGAGAGTCAGGCAAACCTGACTATATTTTAAATTCTCTGATTTTCAGTCGTTTTACTCAAATAAAAATCTACCTGTCATCCCTCCTGTTTACAGATTGTCAGTCAAACAAAAACTTCACAAAACTGCCAAGGAAGAGAAGCTTGAAACAAAGTCTCCTTAACGTCAAAAGACTTTAATCCATCGAACATATCAGCAATAAATAACGCATGGGAGCAGCAAGACCATGATGTCAAAGATTCTGATTGACCCTTAGATATATTCCAGGAAGAAAAACGAAAATAACACGTCGAATGATAAGGTCACGCAGTGTTAACACTCGTCTACCTGTTATTCAACGGACATTTAGGTTTAGACACGTGCTGGTGGAGTGTTCGAATCCACAGGAATTGAGGTTATCTTGAGGTTATCTTGAGATGATTTTGGGGCTTTAATGTTCCCGCGGCCCGGTCCTCGACCAGGCCTCCACCCCCAGGAAGCAGCCCGTAACAGCTGACTAACACCCAGGTACCTATTTTACTGCTAGGTAACAGATATATGACTGAGGTAAATATATATATGTCGTACCTAGTAGCCAGAACGCACTTCTCAGCCTACTATGCAAGGCCCGATTTGCATAATAAGCCAAGTTTTCATGACTTAATATATTTTCACTAATTTTTTCTTATGAAATGATAAAGCTACCCGTTTCATTATGTATGAGGTCAATTTTTTTTTATTGGAGTTAAAATTAACGTAGATATATGACCGAACCTAACCAGCCCTACCTAACCTAACCTAACCTATCTTTATAGGCTAGGTTAGGTTAGGTAGCCGAAAAGGTTAGGTTAGGTTTGGTTAGGTAGGTTAGGTTGTCGAAAAATAATTAATTCATGAAAACTTGGCTTATTAGGCAAATCGGGCCTTGCATAGTAGGCTGAGAAGTGCGTTCTGGCTACTAGGTACGACATATATATATACTCATCACTTGGAATATGTTTGTTATTCACAATTGGCAGTCCTTGGTGAAAATTCGTCATTAACATGGAGGGAAAACATCGATTTTACTATATGATGTAGTCTCCTTGTTCACCGTTTGTGCTGACACTGCCTGTTTGGACTCCTAGCTCACCGTTTGTTCTGACACTGCTTGTTTGGACTCCTAGCTCACCGTTTGTTCTGACACTGCCTGTTTGGACTCCTAGCTCACTGTTTGTGCTGACACTGCCTGTTTGTCCTCCTAGCTCACCGTTTATTCATCATTGCCTATGTTTTTTAGTTTATGTTCCTCTTAACAAGCATCTCCCAAATATATTCCCGATCTGCTATTTTATTTTTAAGCTGTCAGTAACGAAACTGTTACGTTACCTAAGACGTCCTCCTTCTCACTCAAGGAGGTTAGAGTGTGGCCCTCATTTTGTGGTAAGACTTTTCAAATATCTATGAAACATGACTGCAAATGACAGACTTACTGCGTTAATCCGGAATGCGAGACTCTCATAGTAAGACTGGAATGAGAGAATAGTATGTAATGAGAGACTCAGAGCGGATGAAGCTGAAGTGTGTCGCTTTCAGTGAGACATTCTCTGGATGTGGGCCAAGAAATTCGGGTAAATTTGTCAGGGGGTCGGTTTTATTGGGTTCAAGCAAACTTTCACGACCGATATGGCTTCCCCGTGTTCTTGCAGGATGACCTAAAGAGATGAGAAAATGATGGAAAAAAGAGGGGTGAAAGAGAAAGGTAGAAGGATTGAGATAGGTAGTGAGAGAGAGAGAGAGAGAGAGAGAGAGAGAGAGAGAGAGAGAGAGAGGTAGAAGAACGGAGAGAAAGCGGATGAGAAAAAAGGTGAGGGAGACAACAAGGTAGAAAAGGAGAAAAGCTTGTACAATATTTAGATGTTACAACAGCTGAGTGGTACAACATCTGAATGATGCAGTATCTGAGTGCTACAGCATTTCAGTGATACAGTATCGCAATGCTTCAGCATCTCAGTGGTACAGCATATCAGTGGTACAGAATCTCAGTGGTATAGTATCTCAGTGGTACAGAAACTCAGTGGTATAGTATCTCAGTGGTACAGCATCTCAGTGGTACAGCATCTCAGTGATACAGCATCTCAGTGATACAGCATCTCAGTGGTACAGCATCTCAGTGGTACAGCATCTCAGTGGTACAGCATCTCAGTGGTACAGCATCTCAGTGATACAGCATCTCAGTGGTACAGCATCTCAGTGGTACAGCATCTCAGTGGTACAGCATCTCAGTGGTACAGCATCTCAGTGGTACAGCATCTCAGTGGTACAGCATCTCAGTGGTACAGCATCTCAGTGGTACAGCATCTCATTGGTACAGCATCTCAGTGGTACAGCATCTTCAGGCCAAACCATCACAGTAGAACATCATAATATAATTCCAGAATCATTCTGGCACAGCATCACGGAGGAACAGCATAGCAGCGACCTCGTAGCACATTGTTCTTTCACCACATCATATAGTGTTATGATGTGGTGAAGTGTTATATACTCACAGCGCTACAGCTGATGATGCGGTTCTCTGAAGTGGTAGAACCTACACGAGTCTCTGTGGGAGAAAAATATCACAGATGGTAAAATATGGGGCTATACCATCACCACAGATGGTAGCAACTGGAACACTACCTACATGCCAGACAAAGAAGTCAACACATGTGTAGATGAGGTAGATACTGGGGTGTAGAGCCACACCAATCGTCTGCCCCACCCGTCTTCCTAAAACAACGTCGCATTTTGGAGTGATACTCTAGCTTAGGCCAAAAATAGTCATGCTAGAAAATAATTATTGAAGCGGCTCATGAAATTGACATACTGACCCGTTTTCTTTTTTGTGCCCTCGGGTGAGTTAGGATTAGGGCACGTTAGTACGACAGTTTCTTGACGTTGGGAAATGTTAGGAGGACGGGTTCGTCTACCAGTCTTCCAGGAATGATCAGTCTTCCTGATCACTCATCTGAGTGATCATCAGGATTTATAAAATAAATTATTAAATGTCAAAATAAAGTATAAGATCACAAAATTTCATTTGTGAGTGAATTCATATTATAAATACGTCAGGAAAAATTCAGTTTTAATTACCGGTTATATCTTTTGAGTGAATTGAACTGTGAAGGGTATTTTTGTATTATTTCATCAATATTTAATAATCAACGAAGGTGTTTTATTCCTGATTACTTGTTTTGAAATTTTAACTTTCTTCAAAACAACTGAATAAAGTTTGTATAAAATAAAGTTTTCATTCTTCTATGGAAAGAAAAATGAAGATTTTTTTTCATTTTATAACTGATCGATCATTTGCCATGGATTACGAAATCCAGTCGTACTGTATGAGAAGTCAAGAAATCAGAACTAAATCGGAATTTACAATGGAGTGTTTTATGTTATAGTAGTGAATAATTTCGTTAAAATTCTCTGCTCTGCTTGGAAGATCTGAGAGACCCCCATTTCATACACACGTGCGCGCGCACACTCCTCCCCTCTCTCTCTCACACACACACACACACACACACATTGGCCTCGCGGCTGAGTGGACAGCGTTCGGGGGTCGTATGTTGGGATCGAACTGTCGAAAACCCAACACATTTAAATTTGGTTTGTTCTGCAAGTACTCTTCTTATGCTTTGTAATTCAATTGGATACTTTGATTTTTTTTTAGGTGTCAGCCTCAGCATGACCTATTGTCAGGTGCGACACGGTTAATTCTCTGAGATCTGACCGAGGACAAGAAATAATTTTGGAGAAGACTAATTGATATATTCAGCTATATCACTAAAACACGAGGGTACATTATATGTACAGTTAAAGATATATATGCATATATATACTAAGACACTGTACTTTCAAGTACAGTAAGATATTCACCAAAACGCTATGTATATGTCAATGAGATGGCCGCCACTCATCAGTCGATTCAATTCGTAAGGCCCATCCACTTTGCGTAATGGGTACAATAATCCAGAACAGAGGTAGAGTTCAAAAACGTCATACGGAGTCGACCATGCCACTTCGTCCTAAATTCTGCGTCGCTGGAGATGTGGAGCACGCTGTCACAGCTGGGGCGAACTGGTCACATACACCCACGACGACGTCATGTCGATCGAGTGGGAGTGAGTAGCGTACTGTTCATTTCATGCTCTGACCAGCACTCATTGCCTCGCCCGGTGATTCTGATTGGCTAACAGACTTCCCGCCACCGGACGAGCCACACCGTGCTGACCGTTAACGACCTTCACGGTCGTTAAGCTTGTTCTACCTGTAATATTGAAAATATTACTATATAACAGTGCTATATTTTATGCGACGCAATACCACGATAAGGCATTCCGTAACACGTATTTCTAATTATCTGGGTTCGATTCCCTGCGGAGTCGGAATTTCTTTCGCCCTGATGTCCCGGTTCACCTTACAGTAAATTGGTACCTGGGACTGGGAGTTGGGCAGCTCCTATGGGCTGGTTTCTGTGGATGTGTGTGTGTGTGTGTGTGTGTGTGTGTGTGTGTGTGTGTGTGTGTGTACTCACCTAGTTACTCACCTAGTTGTGCTTGCGGGGGTTGAGCTCTGGCTCTTTGGTCCCGCCTCTCAACCGTCAATCAACAGGTGTACAGTTTCCTGAGCCTAATGGGCTCTATCATATCTACACTTGAAACTGTGTATGGAGTCAGCCTCCACCACATCGCTTCCTAATGCATTCCATTGTCTACCACTCTGACACTAAAAAAGTTCTTTCTAATATCTCTGTGGCTCATTTGGGCACTCAGCTTCCACCTGTGTCCCCTAGTGCGTGTGCCCCTTGTGTTAAACAGCCTGTCTTTATCAACCATATGTGTGTGTGTGTGTGTGTGTGTGTGTGTGTGTGTGGTGTGTGTGTGTGTGTGTGCGCGCGCGCTAGAGGAAAATATGCATTAAACATAATAGAAAAAAATAGATTGATTAAAAAAGCGGGGTCCAAGAGCTAATAGCGCGATTCTGCATGCATAAATAGTAATACAATAGTAAATACACACGTACTCATGCACACATACATGTAGGGAAACAAGCAATTAAGTTCAAGAACACGGAAAGGGAAAGGAAAGAAACTATCAGGAGAAATCACCAAGTCATTAAACGTATATACCAATTGGAAGGGGATCAGACCAACCACTTGGACGGTCGGGGATTGAACGCCGACTTGCTTGAAGCGAGACCGTCACTCTACCATCCAGCCCAAGTGGCTGGGCATGGAGAAACTATAAACAAAACAGAACACTAGAGGGCCAGGAACGAGTTCCTCAGTGAGAGGAGAGAAGCAGAGAGACAGTATGAAAATAACATTGAAAGTAATGCCAAGTCCTAACCAAAACTACTCTACAGCTACTTCAATACGAAAACCGCAGTGAAGGAACAGGTGATGAAATTGGGAAAATGGGAGGATAAGTATACAAAGAAAGAGAAGGAGATGAGTCAAGAACTCAAGAGATTCCAGGTGGTCTTCATATTAGAGTAAGGATAAGTTCCTTTGCTGATGAGGTGGTGGTAAACCAAGCCAATATCTTGGAGGAATTTCTTACATCCCTGACGGAAAAACCTTCAAGATCATGCATAACCTCATTAGGTTCATAACTAACGACAACAAAGACATGTCCAGTACCATCAAATTCATGGTAAACTCCTTCAATCTTTTGACTAACTCCTTAAAATCAAACCTAATTTCCTTAATATTATAAATAATTCTTTAGGAAAGTTCTAAATACTACAAAACTTGGTCTGACGTCTTTAAGTCAACATCGAACGTCATAATTATTAGGTCTATTATGACCTAAAAACCATGTCTAATTTTTTTTGCCTTGGGTATCTATATTACGTGTCACAGACTTACACAATGTAATACCCGACTCCTATAAATAAATTCCTAACTTCTATTGGGAAGTGTCTATATTCTATAAGGAAATATCTAACTCTAATATCTTAATGCCCAACTCATGCCCAATTTCTATAAAATAATACCTTTGAACTTTAAGATAATTGTTAATTATTTCAAGGTAAATTTATTTATAATATAAATGACCCATACTTTGTTCTGTAAAAAAAAAAAAAATATAGAGTATGGGTTTAATGTTTGGTAAAAAGCATTATTTGCGCTGTTTTGTAAAGAGCAGCTTTGGCAAACGTCATGATCGAGTGCATGGCTGCTATGACAAACGACACGAACGACGTGTGCATGAGAGAGACGACGAACAACGTAATATGAGTTAGTTATAACAAACGATAAAAGCGTGCGTATGACAGATGGCAAACAACATATGCTAATGAATGAAAGCTATGCCAGAAGACACGAACGTGTTTTTGACAGCTAATGTATAACAGGAATGACAAACGATATAAAAGCGTGTATTAAAATAAAGACAACTTTCAAAAGTATGCAGCCTGTCACCAACCATCACTGATTCTAGCTTGTACAAAAAAATGTACTAAATCTATTGCTTAAGAACATTCGAAATATTACACTTTTCTCGCTTAAGTTTAGTCAATTAAGAAATGTATATTTTGACTTCAAAAGAATGTTAAGAACAAGTTGTTAATAAATTTTTTCTGTGGCTTCAATATCTGGGCTTGCGCTCATAACAAAACCCGAGAGTTACCTTGATAATGATTACAACTAAGTTCCCTATGACTAAGTTTTTCTGACTAAGTTTTCTCGTCGATCTGATAATACATAAAACGAAATAAAACATTTATTTTGAATGTAAGAACCCAAATTTATTTTTTTCTAGTGGAGAGATCTGAAGTTACAAGGAATGTAGCGAAAATTACCCTTTTGTTCATAAACTAAACCATTAACAATCGAGGGATTAGTAACTAACGCCAAAATGACTAAATATACAATACAGAATACAATACAATACAACGTTGTCGTCTCTTCAATATCTAGTGTGTGGTTTGGTCAACATTTTTTTCAGCCACGTTATTGTGATTCTTGAAGCGCCTGCATAATTAATTATTAAATATAAGATCATTTTGTTCCAAAGATAATTTTGTTTGCATATATATCTTTCTCAATATAAAGAAATAACTCATTTCGGAAATCGGGAATTTGTTCTTATCTTTTGCGAATTATTATTTTTTTTGCTCCCCTCTGGAGTGCATTTGGGATGAATCGCGCAATTTGGCAATTAGCTTAGCTAATATTGACAGGGTAATAAATTGGCTGCAGGTGGTTGATCAGGAAGGTTGGGAGAGGGACAGACTGCGTGTTTATTGCGTCTGATGATAGGGAGATTCACTTTAATTCCTTTAAATAGCAATTAGATGAGCAGGGAGAGGAAGAAGAAGAAGAAGGATACGTAGAGAAATGAGAATACTAAGAATATTAAGAATACCAAAACAACAACTACAACAACAACATTATAACGTGTTGGTGTGTGCTACTGTGTCGTTACAGGCGGATATTGTTTCATTATAAATACAAATTTGAATGGAATGTACATACACACACGCACACGCATACACACACACACACACACACACACACACACACACACACACACACACACACACACACACACACACACACACACACACACACACACACACACACACACACACACACACACACACACCATAGCAACTGGAGGAAAAAAAATATAGTCGTAGTCATATATAACCCACCACCAAATGACAGACGGCCCAGACAGATTATGATAGAAACAACATGGGCACCATTAACATTAGAGAGAGAGCAGCTTCTGTTGCCAGCAGGAATGGATTGGGACTACTAATCATGGGAGACTTCAACCACGGGAAGATAGATTGGGAGAACAGAAACTCACATGGAGGACCAGCCACATGGAGAGCTAAGCTGCTGGACGTGGCAACAAGAAACTTTTTAAGCCAACACATCAAGGGACCGACAAGAATGAGAGGGGAAGATGAACCAGCTATGCTTGGCCTGATATTTATCTTAAATGACTGGGATAGAAGAGAAGTTAAGTTGGAAGCACCCTTGGGAATAAGTGATCACAGTGTATTGATGTTTGAGTTCCTGATAGAGCTAGGATTTATCTCTTCCCCAAAAAAGAACTAGGAAAAAAGGCTGGCATACCGAAAGGGAGATTATGAGGAGATAAGAAGTTTCCTAAAGCATATTCCATGGGACATAGACCTCAGAGCTAGGTCTGTACAAGACATGACGGACTATGTGTTACGAACCCAAGTCCATCGTCAGAGCACGGATCAGTGACGTCAACGCCATCTGTGAGTCCGCTCCCGAAACCCCCCACAACATGGACAACGCCATCTAGTGACGACATTAATATACCGGCAAGAGACGCTAGATTCCTGTCCTAGTCGGCTCGGGAGGTAGCTGGTGCTGAACTCTATTGAGGTGGTGTTCAAAAAGGCAGCGCCATCTGTCATAAGCGGAGTTGGATGTATGTGTCTAAGCCAGTAAGTGATGTTTCCAAGTGGTCCCATGTAGTGTCCCAGTGTACTGATGACGTGTCTGTATTCACATAGTCGACGTAGGGCTGCTGTGATACAAGGACAAGCAATCTACCCAGAGCAGCCAAGGTCTCTACACCAGTCTGCTTTAAGGAAGCAGTGAGCCGCCGCCGGAAGAGAACTGTAAAGTGTTCTTCTCTCTGTCTGTGGAGTGGCAGTGACGGGATTCGCCGTACCCGGGGCTGGCTAGTAGAAGAGACGACTGACTAAGGTGCCGAAAGAGGAGAGTAGCCAGCGAGTTGCACGAAGCTCCTGCCTAGGGCTCGCAACCCTAGTATTCGCTCGTGAAGTGGCCCAGCAGCGCGAGGCAGATTGGCATCTGCCAGCTCCAGGCTGGATTGTGATAGTGGGCCTTCACGAAGAGGCACTTAGTGGGATTGTGGTTTGGCTGGCCCGTGGCCAGGGTAGACTTATTGTTGTTTCCGGTACCTGCTGAGGGTAGTACTACGGATGCAGCCACGAATGAGGAAACACGGTACAAGACTGCATCGGCTGAGCTTCGCCGAGTGTTTAGTGTCTTCTGAGAGAGACGTTGGTGTACATATAGTGTAGTAATACTTCCCTTTAAGAGTTATATATATATATATATATATATATATATATATATATATATATATATATATATATGAAAAAAATTATATATGGATAAAGTGATGAACTGTTGTATTTAATGTACCTCCCCTTTTGTTTTACTTGCATTACTGAGCTCACCCCTTGAAAGCCTCTACCAACTTGGGGCCGGAAACCAGAACTTTAGTACCACCAGAAAAGAACCCGGTTGCGTCCCATTGTGGCCGTAACACTATGTCACCCAGAAGTGTCAGGATGTGAGAAACAGGTTCATCCCGGCCCCTCCCAAAAAAAGAAAAATCCGAGAAGCAAAAGAAGAGTTCATGGTTTAATAGGGCATGTATGGAAAGAAAGGAACTGAACAAAAGGGCGTGGAGGAACTTCCGGAATAACAGAACACAGGAACCCCAGAAAGGCAGAGAGAGAGGAGATACCAGGAAACCAGGAAATGAGTATGGTAGCTGTGAGACAGGGAAGCAGAGAAAAAATTATGATAAATGTTGATTAGCAAGCAAAGCCAGACCGAACCCAAAATTACTCACAGTCACATCAGAAGGAAAAACAACCGCGAAAGAAGCAGGTAGATGAAGACTTAGGAACAGAACGAGGACAGGTATACAGAGAAATGACAAAGAGGTGTTGTGAAGAACTCCCGGCAGAGGTTCCTAAGGAGGTCTCTACTATTTATAACAAGAGAGAGATACACTAGCCCTAGAGGATCGCTGGGGGCAGTAAACCAGGCGCTTGGAGGGTTCTAATTACGAGAGACGCGCGACTCACGAACCGAAAGATATCTTCATAGTGAGATATACATGTGCGATGCGTGATCTGGAAGACGACGGGCATGTACGAGTGTGATCCAGATTCCGGGCAATATCACCAGTGGATGATGTCAAGAGTGTGCAGATAGGAACTTTGCTTCTCTCGTCCATAGTGCTATAGTAGGTCCTGGGATCGGGGAGGACCTACCTAGAAGTATGCGGAAGCCACGCTAATGTGGTCCCCATATACCAAAGTAAGGCGTGAGAGACAAGACGGCCAATGAACTGTACAGGCCACGTGGTTCCTTATCATGTATAACCATGCAATGGTGAGTGGAGAATCGCGAGATATACATATACTCAGGGTAACACTCTGGAGAGTATGGGCGACATATCCATTCATGTACTCCAATATCGGTACATTGGGGTACAGAGGAGGGTTACAATCTTGTGCCCTCTATACTGTCTTCATATAATTCTAGAACAGGTGACATGTATTAAGCCAAGAAACGAGAAGCTGGCTTGGCGGACTAGAGTTATTTGCTTGTTGACTGGTACAGGAAAAGCCTGCGTTTGGACGCAAGGTACCTACAGGGGATCTTAAAGGCTGCCACATAAACTGGAGAGAAAGGCAGGTGTAACTGGTAGGGGGCTCCATTGGATAAGGGAGTTACTAAGCAATAGGAAGCAGAGAGTTATCAGTGAGGGTGAGCCCTCAGATTGGCATGAAGTCACCTGCAGTGGAGTCCCACAGGGCTCTGTACGTTTGGACTTGTTCCTGTTTTCTGTGATAAAGGAACTGATCTCCAGAGGGTATATGACTCATCCCTCAATGATGATGATGACTGCAATATGAGCCGATCATAAAACAATGAGTTAGTGCGGATGTGAGGGGTGTGGGGGGTGTCAAATGAAAAGGGCAAACAGTGGAGAAGGAAGGTATAATAGACAGTACATAAATGACAAGAGACTGCTTGAGGCTTCAAGAAGACTAAGACAAACGAAGGAATGGTCGAACAATGTTGCTAGAGTTTAACCCAAGCGGATGTAATGTAATGAAGATAGGGTAGGGAGCAGGAGACAAGATACAGGGTATCATTTGGAGATGAAATTCTTGCAGAGTCAGAGAAGGTACTACGAAGATCTGGGGGTTGATAACCCGCCAGACCTGTCCCCTGAAGTCCCAGATCACAGTGAAGGATAGCATCAAGCGCCTACCCCAGGGGGGGTGAGGCCAACATAAAACGGCATATAGAAATTGCGAAGGAATTATTCAGAGCTTAGTATGCAACATATCAGCCAATTCGGGAGTAATGAGCTCCAGAATAGAAGTCCATACTATTTAAAGCATTGACTAAACGGAGAAGGTTTAAATGTTTTCCACCAGACTAGAAACCCGAGTCTGAAGAATGATCTATCGAGGAAGACTCAGCTAATGGGAGTTACCCCTTACTTGCGCGTGGATGTAAAGATTAGGAAGAGACATGAGCACTACATTCAGATTCTCAAGGAATTGATAGGATAAATAAAGACAATTTATTTAACACAAAGTAAGGGAGAACACACAGACGCACAGGGACACAAGGTGAAAGAAATGGGGTGGGGATAAATAACAACACAAAGTTGGGAGTGAGGGGAGCACACTCGAGAAAATAAATTAGACATAACATTTTGAATATAGTGAATCGAGAGGTTGGGGGATGAATTGACAATGAATGCCATTAGTGGAGTGGATGGGATGGAGAGATCATAAGGAAGCTAGAACATCCCTACAACGAGTTTCATATAGATATGACAAGTGCCAAGTTCGGGGCTAAGAAAAAGAGATAAAACCTGATAACACAAACACAGAGGTAAAAATAAGACATAAAAGTAGAACAAACCATAGTGAAGAGGAACGGGTGTAGGCCGAGATAGAAGCCATAGCGTTATGCGAAGCCCTCGCAGAAACAAACACACAGAGAAATGAAAACACACGGGGAACAACAAACACACACAAGCACACACACACACACAACAGTCGCATTTGAAGAATACAATCGTAAATGGTGCAGTCCGGGTAACACGAACGCAATTGTTGCCTCATTGGGTGGGGGAGCACAAGGGACCGGGAAGCGATAGCCCGCTAACTCCCCCCCAAACTATCCCCATAAAAGTCCGTAATCATAGAATACAAAACCTCAAACCAACCCACCCCAGCAAACCACACCACTGCAGTACACACACACCTCACACCCTCTCAAGGAATTACCCTCCCCCTTCTCACTTCCTCTGTAACTTACCAGATATTCCCCCCTACTCCCCCCCAAAACCCTCCCACACAGTGGGAGCCCCCCCTCCAGCTCCCTCACCCTCTCCCACAACATGGTCCTGAAGTGAACATCTCCGCCCTCTCCATCCCACCCCCCATTTCCCACGCGCCCCCCCCCACTAACAAAAACACACACACATTCAAACGGTTTGCGTAGAAGCAATGTTTCAGGCCTGACTCC
This sequence comes from Procambarus virginalis, assembly GCA_020271785.1. Lineage (NCBI taxonomy): Eukaryota > Metazoa > Arthropoda > Malacostraca > Decapoda > Cambaridae > Procambarus > Procambarus virginalis. The sequence continues at coordinate 4,511 of WNGS01048537.1, read as the reverse complement.
ATACACAGTTTTTTTTTTAGTGTAGATAGGATACAGCCCAATAGGCTCGGAACCTGTACACCTGTTTATTGACGATTGAGAGGAGGGATCAAGGAGCCGAGTTCAACACTCCGCAGCACAATTGTTAGTACACACCACACAACACACACGCGCCGGCGCGCGCGCCACGGGACCAAAGAGCCAAGCATCACTCCACAAGCACAATTAGGTACGTAATCACACACACGCACACACACATCAACACAGACACACGCACATACACACACAACACACACCACACGACACCACACACACACACACACACACACCACAACACACACCAACACACACCGTATTTATCAAATGTAATATTACTACATGCGACCAATACACTCCGAAATCTCACGTCAGTTGATGATGCTCGAGGCGGGGTCAAAGAGCAGAAGCTCTACTCGTCTACTGCTCACTGAAACTATATACGATCAACAAACTCAATCTTATCCTTATCGAATTTAACCAATTATACTAGTCTCCTCCTTTATTAGATCCGTAAATCCGCATGTTTTAATGTCCGTATATGCACGGAATATTTATTTACGTTTCGTAGGACTTTTCCCTTATGACCGGCATATAAGTAGTATTATATATATATTATATATATATATATATATAATAGTAATCTATATCTCTATATATATTATATATAGTAATATCTTTACTTTAAACCCGAGTCCGTGGGGAACAAGGGAAGAAGGATTTCGAAACTTCGTCGTGAAATATTTTGGTGAATTTTTAACGGCGTGTTATATCAATGCCTGTAAGTTTAGGACCTATTTGCGATGACGTCGTATATATATAATACATGGAAGGAGGCCCAAGCCATTACGCTATGTAGCCGTAAGAAAAGGTTTCAGGAGAGGAATTCGGTTTTGGACGGAGGGAGGAATGGAAAAGAAACAAAAAACAAACCACTTGGACTTTCGGGATTGGACGCCGCCTGCATAAAAAGAACCGTTGCTCTACCGTAATATATTGGTTTAAAAATTTTATTCTTTTTAATGTAATCGATCGAAGCTCTTAACTTTCCCTTCATTTCCACGTTTGTTGAGGATATGCTTTAAAATTTTTCCAAATCATGAGGTGTGCTCCAGGACAAATGATCCACCAATATCTTACAACCCCCCCGCGCATACACCAACGGGAACTGCAACACCGTATTGGGTCTTAACCTTGGAAAACAGCCCAGTTGTAGAAGACAGATATAAGAGTCTCCTATAGCTCGGTTCCCACGAGTGACTGGGGCTCCGGGTTCCGTTCCCCTCCGGGTAACAGACATCTGCAGGCACGTTGCCGTGTTCCCGAGTTCTCTGTAAAATTAGCTAATAGTAAAGGTGGTCATGGAGTGGCCGTAAACCCTGTTGTGGGTGCATCTTGAGGAAAGTCAGGGGTGACCTTGGAAGATGAATATAGCTTTGCTTCCTTCTCCGGACAACGGGAAACAATGACATAAAAAATACATTTGTTATAATGTGAGTGTATTTACTATTTGAGTTATGTTTTTACTATTTTGTTTGTATTTACTATTTGAGTTTGTTTTTACTATTTCGGTTTGTATTTCTATTTGGGTGATTGTATTTACTATTTGGGGTTGTATTTACCATTTTTGGTGTCCTGCAGAATCGAGCCCTCACACTTTACCATCTTGTTCCCTCCCTCCCCTCTAATCAGTTATTTTTGCTCTATGATATTACTACAAATATTTCTAACACACACAGACACACATCCCCAGAAAGTAGGCTGTAGCAGCTGTCTAACGCTGCCAGAAACCTATTTACTGCTAGGTGAAACAGGTGCATCACAGTGATAGAAAACTCTATTTGTTGTCCATTTGTTTCCACCTCGACCGAGAATCGAAACCCAGGCCCTTAGGACTACAAACCGAACCGAGCGCTATCCACTCAGCCGAGAGGCTACATTTACAAATACATTTACAATAGACTCCATTTACAATGTGATTGCACCGTGAGTTGTGACTGAGCGGTAGGTGGAAGCTCTGCTCATTCGCCCGGCTTCTTGTGACTTTCAATCAAACTGTCACTAACTACTCTTCCCCCCCCCCCTCCCACAACACACACACCCTGGAAGCTGCCCGTAAACCAGCTGTCTAAACTCCCAGGTACAATTTACTGCTCGGTAACGGGCATCAAGGTAAAAGAACTCTACACCATTGTGTTTCTCCGCCGGCGCCGGGAATCGAACCTGGGTCCACAGGATTAACGTGGCCCAAGCGTGCATACCATTAAGCCACCAGCGTCCATTTCGCCCTGTTGAGGGTGTGTTCTGCATCTAATCACCTGTTGTATACTCATCCTAGTTGTGCTTTGCGAGGGTTGAGCTTTGGCGCTTTGGTCCTGCCTCTTCACTGTCAATCTTCTGGGGTATGGTACAGCTTCCTGAGCTTTCGAGCATCCAATCATATCTACATACGAAACTGTGTATTGGAGTCAGCCTCCACCCCAGTGCACTGCTTCCATATACTTACTATACTGACCCTGAAAAAGTTATTTCATAAAGGTTCTGTGACTACATTTGGCTACATCAGCTTCTATAACTGTATGTGTCCCCTTGTGCGGGTACCTCCATGGTTAAATAATCCATCCTTGTCTACCTAATCAATTCCCCTGAATTTTTTTTAGGTGGTAATCATGTCTTTGCCCGAGCTCTTCTGTCGTCCAGCGCCGTGAGGTACAGTTCACAGCAGTCTTTCCTCCAAACTCATGCTTCTTAGTGTTCTGGGACAAACCTAGTTACTTACATCTGAACTTTATCCAGCTTCGTCTTGTGCTAGCAAAGTTCGGGATCCATGCTGGGGCCGCACACAGCTGCCAGGACTTGTCCTATTTACCGTGGGATACACACGTTCTGAAAGATATCCTTACCAGGTATTCTGAGGAGGCAGTTTTGAATGTTAGGCAAGCCTTGCATACGCCCTGGGTGAGTGATATTCTTTTTATGTGGGCTATAGGAGACAGGTTTGGCGTGATATCAACTCCTAGTATCGTAGTGGGTGGGGGGCGTCTGGGGATTTCCGTTTCGTGGAAGGTGACTGATCAGGTCTCCCATTCTTTGTCCTGTATCTGGCGTCCTATTATCTCCACGGTAGTTTCCGTTCTATTTCATTTACACGGGTTAAACTTCAGTAACCATTTGTTGAACCACTCATCCAGTTTGTCTAAGTCGGTCTTGTAGGGCCCATAGCGATGCTGTCTTCCTCTGTATTAATCCTCCTCAAAATTTTCGCATCATCATCAAACAATGAGAAGAACGAGTCATTCCTTGCCCCCCTTTTGGGGAGATCAATTCCGTATATCAGAAATAGTATAGGACCAAGGACTGATCCCTGTGGGACTTCCATCTGGTGAGCCCGAGGGAGGGAGGGCGATCCCAATCCCGATACCCTCACCCCTCACAATGACGTGCTGCGATCTTCTGTTACTAATTTGGTCTCCCCTTACCCAATGGAGTACCTTCCCTGTTCTCTCTGGCCTGCATCTCCAACTTTTTCACTAACCTCTTGTGGGTACTCTGTGTCAAAGGCTTTCTCGGCATCAAATACAAAAAAAATTATTGGGGTCCAATCTACTCACCCCCTCTCTTCTTATCCCTTAACCATGTTGATGTTGTGTTACAAAGTTCTTTCTATCCAAATGTTCCACTAGCTTTTGTCGCACAATCTTCTCCATCATCTACTGCGAGTGGGATCTGGAAATGCCGAAGATGATCCCATATCCTGACAGTTGGTGGTTATAGGACCAGCTGTGCGGCTTCGTATCATCACATGAAGGTGTGCCGATGGTGGGGTGGCTGTATCACCGGTGGAGGCGGAAACAAGATGGGCAGAGTGTTATATCATACCGGGGGAGGTACTGTTGAATGGCCCCCTTGTACCTAGCAGCATATAGATACCTGGGAGTTGGATAGCCACCCTCGCTACGGGCTGCTTCCTGGGGATGTGTAACACAAAAGGAGGTTTGGTCGAGGCCCGAGCCGGCGGGGACGCTAAGCCCCGAAACTCATCTTCAAGATAACCTCAAGATGGTATGCAAGTTAGGGACACTTGCCTATAGTTCAGTGCATCCTGTTTATCCCCCTACTTGAATATGGGGACTTAACATTTAGCCGTCATCCAAATGTTTCTGGCGGTTCCCCCTGTTGCCAGTAATTTGTTTTACACTATGGAGATGTGGACAGGCACAGAGGCTTTTGCTCCCTTCCTTTAGTATCCGGCCTATAGCCTTTGTCCCAACCAGATCTAGTCAGATGCTTCCCTCACATTCTCGACTAAGTAATCACAAAAGCCCATCTCTAGTAGTTGTCTGGGTTAGATTTCTCTCTCTTATCTCTAGGATTTTTCCTTGCTATAATGTTAAGACTTCCTGGAATTTCTTATTGAGGTCCTCGCACACTTCCTTGTCAATTGTACGGAAACTTGTCCTAACACCCTGATCCTCAGTTTCATTACCGGTTCCTTC